>VWZW01002784.1:495570-614285 GCA_013397115.1 Edolisoma coerulescens
AAAAAAAAAACAACACGTACTGTTTGTATTTGTGAAATGACAGGCATGGAATAGAATTGTGTAAGTAGCTTTGATTCTGTTCTTCTAGTTATTAGAACTGAAATATTTATCTGTCTGTATATATATACACACACATATATTACATACTGAGGAGAGTCAGAAAGGACTTTAGAGAAAGGTCACAGTAATTCAATTCCAATAAGTTAAATTTAAGAAAAAAATACAGCAGTGTGCAAACATATACATACGCACACGCTGCTGAATGTCACCCTCTTCTGCATAGCTCTGTGGGGTTGCTCTATATGACCTCCACATTTCTCCTTTCCCCAGAAAATCCATCCTTGATAGGGCACACACAGAGAAATATACAGAAAGATGATCAGCTTAATCTTTTATTCTGTTTGCACAAATCCACATGATTTCAGTGTTAGCTGTGTTAACCCCTTACCATCTGATTATACAAAAAGAAAACGAAAACAATAAGGAAAGGTGATTAGGAAGTGGGAAAGGTTCTGTGAATATGCCACTGACACTATATGGATATATAGATAGATATAGATAGATATAGATACAGATATAGATATAGATAGATATAGATATAGATATATACAGATATAGATATAGACATAGATATAGATAGATATGGCCACTGATATATGAGCACCGGCCTCCTTATCACAGAATTGAGCCCCAGCATATGACCACTTATCTAAACCTTTTTTTTGGAAAAGAAACCATATTTGGTGTCTGATGAGCTAGATAGATTTACTGAAGTGATTTTGTCAAATGAATGCATTCCCTTTTGCTCAATATCCTGATTTATCTTATAAAATGAATTCAGTATTCTATCCATCAGTTGTAAAATAGCATATCATATGATGTATACCAGCCAGACCAAAATACTGGGGCATGGATCTAATGTCTAGCATGGCAATAGCAAATCGAAGAACTTAACAGGGTTAGGAAGGGGAATAGGATTACTGAAGTAAAAGGGATTGAACTTTTGCAGAATAAAGTGTAACTTGAATCACAGTTGTATTTGCAGATAGCATCTATTGTGGTACAAAGATAACACAATACTCAGAAACATGCCCAGTTCTTGCTTATTGTCACTGTTCATTTCCCATTTCTGGCTTGCTTCTTTTTATGGATTTTTTTTTTCTTCAAATTAGTTTAGATGACTATAGCATGCTGTAGTCCTAACAATGATGACATCAGAGATATGTAGTCAATCATAACTGTTTATGGGTTTATTTTATAGTTTTCCAAACACTTGTTGCATCTTTTTTTCTACCACTTTGGTACTCCTTAGAGAACAAATAAATTTTTCTCAGTAAAGCTCTTTCACCTTGGAAGAAGATAATTTAATAGAGGTGGATCTTTTGTAAAAAGTGATTTTTTCAGTATACCTGCATGATGATACATTTTGATTATCAGTCCTCTTTACAAGATTCATATTAACCTTTTTAAAAGCACTTCTTTTTATTTGAGAGACTGAAGTTTTCAGCTCAGCACAATTCAGTACATTTCTGAGTGTGTGTGTCTCCTCCAGTACCCTGTCTTGTTTCCAGAAAAACAGAAGGATTATCTGAAAATCAGTACCAACTGGGTAAGGAAAATACTGAGACACCAAAGCTAATTGCAAAATAACCTCCCATACCAAAAGAGCAAAAGTTCTGTGAAAAAGACTGCAAAAGGTAGAAACAAGGTGATTTTAGGACAATATAGTAATAGTCACACATCTTGTCAGGGCACCTGGAGCTGGGGCTGTGGCTTGCTGCACCCCTGGTTTGCCCTGTTCCTGGCTGGAGGAAAATAAGGCAGGACCCCCAGGCAGAGCTTGCCCTCCTGCCAAATGGGCCTTGGCTGCCAGGTCCTGTCCTTCCCACACTGGGGACAGCAAGTGACAATACAGCCAAACATTCTAAACTTCTGTAGATTCAATATTGAATCTATTGAATTCAATATTCAATATGAGGTTTTTGACAGAATGAAAAGCTCATGCATCGTTCTGATGCACCAGAACAGTGTGAAGGAACTTGGGGCATCGCTGGGCATGTTTCCTGACTAACTGCAGGCATGAGCAGAGGGAGTTAGAAAATACAATGAGATCCAACAAGAATAATCCAGTCGAAGGATAAACAGGGGAAATAACAACCTTTTGTAGTTAAGGAAGGAGATGTCTCCAGAGAAACATGATCACAAGTTTATAAACGCCATTAAAGTAACAATAAAAATGAATTAAAGGAATTACAATGTCTGAGAAGATGGCATGACAAGAAATGATGGTCTAAAGGTAGGAAAGCAAACTCTTTAGTTAGACATTAAGAAAAAGTCTTTAACACCTATAACAAATGGCCAGGGGGGGAAATCCCCAGGGGTGGCAGTCAAGTCACCAACATCATGGGGTTTATTCGAGAAACAAGGTTTTTTCAATGTTTCTGATAAAGAAGTGCAACACAAAGTAGAGTGACAGCCCAGAAAAAGAATTGACTTTTTTATCACTGAATTTGTGAAGCTGTGATTTTTTTATAAATATGACTCTCTATAGTTAGAAGAAATAGACATGGACATTGATTTTGAAAAAGAAATATCCTCTTTTATTTTATATTATATTCATTGAAATCAACTTTCAATTAAGATAAAAAAAACCACCTCATTTTATTTTTCCAAAATACTTTTTGGGGAAAATAAATTTATGTTATGATTTCTGTCTCTAAATTTCTGGAGATAAATAGCCATGGGCTATGCTCCTAAATAAGAACAAATGATAGATGTGCTAATAAATGCCTGCATTCTGCTTCTGCTGATGTAAGACATTAAAATACAGATCATAATAATCTAGAGCAAACCACAGGACTGCAAGTTATGGGAAAAAAATGTTTTTTTAATAAAGAAAAGTGACTGTTCATGATTCCGGAGTTAAAAAGTAAGCCTCCTGTTGGTAAATTTGGAAAGGCATAAAGTGGAACTGCATATGTTTCTAAGAAGTAGCAGCTGAGGACTTGATGGATTAGGAGATAAAACAAAAAAGAAGGACTGGAAACATCTCTTACAGAGCAGCTCAAGTTTCCTCCAACGTGTGGCGCCTGTAGCTGCTACAGAACAATATTATCAAAATTCCACCTTGGTGTCTAGTTTCTTTTCATGAACAGAATTCCTGGGATACACACAAGTATTTTCTATTGCTGATAAGGCTCCTTGTTCTATTAGAGCCCAGAAAAGTATGATTTTTTTTTCCTTTTTCCTTCCACTCTTTCCCCAGCAGCCCAGTCGAAATCTTGGAAATTAATTCATAACACCTTCAGTGGCCTATGAGATTTTGCATTAGGGTACTGCTAAAACTTTACAGCCAAAAGGTAGTTTTGGATTTCTTTGTACTCCGCTTGAAGTAGTTTAGGATTTTCTTTTTGGAGCCCAGCTGCAGAGATGTTTCAGCATGCAAAACAGAAAAAAATACAAATGCCTATCTCCAGTTTGTCAAAAGCCAGATTACAGTGACTCTAAGTACTTCTGTGGTCCATATATAGACTTTATACAGAATACCTTTTTTCTGTCACAGACCTGTTTTGGTAACAGACTGTTATTAGGAGGAACTGAGTTTATGCTCTAAGGATGAATGAATGCTCTGTGTGAAAGATAATGGTTCCAGAGTGTGAGCACTGTATTGTGATTCTTGAGAGGGCTGAAGGGCTTTTTTTTAAAATCAATGATCTAGGAGAGCTTTTAAATCAGTAATTAGGACACAATCACAAATCCATGGAGATATAGGTAAATAGGATTTAGTCACCTGCCACAGAAATACAACCAAATTCAAACTGGCATGCAGCAGCAAAGAACAGACAGTAGAGTGACATGCAATTTTGCTCTGAATTAATCTCAAGTAGCAGTCACCAGGGGGGACTAGACACTGTGTAAACTGAAATCAAAGTACTCTGAAATAAGTAGTGACGTCTGTGTTTGAAACATTTAGATAGACAGACTGTAAGCACCAGCAGATTTCAGCTACCTGCAAACCAGCAAAACCTCTTTCTTATTCTGGTTCAAATACATTGCCCTTTCCTCATCCAGTTCCCTTTTTATCTCATGTTTTTGGTTTTTAATTTTGGGAATAAATAACCTACACTGAATACAAGCAATTTCTCCAATAGTCAGTCCTTCCCAAATTCTGTCATTTAGTGCTGACCCTGATTAACTTGTGACATTTTAAAGAATCACCATAGAATCTGGTAAATTTGCAATATCCAACAATAAAACTAGCAGAAGGGTTCAGAGCAGAGGATGCTTAAAAACTACTGAAACCAATAAACATAATTTGTGCCCTGCAAGGGAATTTTAAATGAATGAAAGAAGATCAGTGCAAGGTGTGGTGCACTGATGATTGGGAACATCTAATATGAATAGAAGCTTGGCAGTGACTGGGTGAAAATGTTAATCACGATTAGGCTGGGATATTGATGAATCATGGAAAGGAGAGGGAACACCAGAGACACTTGGAAAGGAAGGCTGTATGCTATCTGTCAGTGCACCTGAAGTTGAGAAGTCTATTTATTAAAAATACTTTAGGGGCAAAATTTAGTCCTTTTATTTTTTCGTGTATTACAATCACAGAAAATTGCAAGATTCAGACACTGGGAAGATGGGTGACAGTAGGAGCCTGCCTATGGGTCCAAGAATGGAAGGTGCCACAAAGAAGGACACTGCCCATATTACAGGAAAAATCTGTCCTAAGGCTTCTGAGGAAAATTCATACTGCTTGGGATGCCAGCCTAGGCAGGGATCAAGATGACCTTGTTTAATACATCTATGTCTCAGCAGACTTTGTTTCTCAGGGCTAGATCTGGCCAGAATTGTTGCACAAAGGACACTGGAGCTTCCTTCTCCCAAAATGTAAGTCCTGTATTTGTAGTTTGTATGATGAGTAGGTTTTTGCAATGTCTTTACTGGGGGAAACTCCCTCATTTTGTTTTTATAGAGACAGTTTGATGTCCCTCTTTGACTGTGTCTCAAGACCTGCCTGATGCTTGTAGACTCTGGGGAGGAGGCTCTGCATATTAGAAGGATTTGAAATTAGTATACTAATACTCGAAAAAACTTTGGTGTAAATACAATTTGCATTATTATTTCCAAGAATATAATTTTACTCAATATAAAAAACTAATCCACAGATAATAAAGGGGCCTTAGAGGAAGGTGAGGTCATCAAAGTTACTAGATATTACTTTCAGTTAAGTAATTGACAAGGGCTTTTGCTACCTCTGCTCCTTTTGCTTTATCATCCTTCTACTTGAAAGGGTTTTATCTGAGAAACAGTTTCTTGTATTGGGTTCATTTATTAGGAGGATGTTAGTGTAAAATAGCCTTCTCAAAAGTGCAGTCATAGTCTAAGGAAGAAAAAAGAAAGTGAACCAAGGTAAAACTCCATGAAGCTAGCAGATCTAAGCCTCTCTTAACTCACAACTTTAATATGAATTTTAAATAAAGTTAGCATAGGCTAACCTACAGAAGACAATAGTGGCCTTCTCTTTGATTAGTAATGGTCACAATGCATTTTTGTCATTTTTGTCTCATCAGATACTGCAGAATGTGTGCCACTTTTAATAGATTATTATAGTTGAAAGTTTGGTGCTGAAGAAAAAAGGAAATCTTGCATGGTTAAAGATGATGCAACATGAAAGTATATCAGAATTTTGTCCTCAATTCTACAATGAAATATTCAAGCTGCAATAGTTTCACTGCAGGAGTCACAACTACAATTATGGAATTTTTTTCTTTAATGAAATCTTTTCCCAATAAATTCAGTCACTAACTTGACTTAGCTCAAATATTTGCCATGTAGCATGTTATACTTACTGTAAATTTGCTTTTTCTTCTGTCTGAGGGAGATGCAAAATGTGTTAAAAATTTAGATAAGTTCATTTTAATTTCACCTGCCGAGAAATCATCTGGGTGTTCTCTGCTGACACAGACTAGTGATAATTTGGCTTCTGATGTCTCCTCTAGGCCTCCTGTCCTGCTCAGCTGTGTTCAGCATATATTATGGTGCACAGAAGCATGTGCATTCTGATAGCAGCCAGTAGACTCCTGAAGTTTGATGTGGCCTTCTCTCTTTTCTGCCGTAGACATCACAGTCATGAAGCAGAAATAATTCATGCAGGGATGTCCAGAGAAAAATAGTACTAATATACCATACACGCAGTCTTCTCTTTTCTGACCTGCATTGTGATGGAATTTCTGGTGAAAATATAAACTGTGAATGAAATCAATACCTGAGGTTTTGCAAACACAGCAGCAATATATAAGATAAAATAGTAGCATGGAGATCAGTGCTAGTCTCCTTATCTGACTCAAACACTGTAGTTCCTTACTAATGAAAATACAAAGTAGAATTCTGCATGGAGACAGAGTGAGTACATGGAAGTCTGTCCTCTACACTGCATAGCTTTGCTAATACAGCAGTAGCAAAAGTCAACTCTACATTAACACAGCATCTTTGTCTAAATTAACTCACATTCTAGTACTTGTATTACTCATCACACTTAAAAAGGAGAATATTCTTTACTGGTCTTTCAGTAGATTGAGCTGTAAAAAAAGCTGGAGGTTTCCTTTCGGTGGTTACAGTGCATGGCAGCAAGGTCATCCCCAACTTCCTCGACTGTTGGAGAAAATAAAAGTCAGCATCTCACTGTGTTCCTAAGTCTAGTATTACATGGGAGCTTAGAAAGCAGTTCAGGGCTCCACATCACAGCTTATTTCCCTTGGAAAGACACATAATGCTCCCACATAGCTGGGGCTTAATATTTTATTGTGGGTGATTGTGATTCTTTTCCTCTTTTGATATTTTTTATTTTTTAATCTGTTAATCTTCTGTACTTTTGAGTGATAAGTAAGGACATGCATGGCCCAAAATTTATCTTAGTCCCTTAAAGAAAGAGATGAGTAGTTATCCATGAGTAAAGATAATTAGATTACCACAAAGGAGAAAATGCCTGTGTGGTTTAGAGGTAACCTTGTTGCCAGTAGTAAGAAGGAAGGTAAATGGAAGACATCCATATTTAAAGAGAAGCTTGGGATCCTTATAGCTATATTTTACTTTTCCTGCAAAACTCTGGTGTTAACACCAAGAGATGCTGGTGTACTTGCCTCTTGGGCCATGATTCCTCAGCTCTGAGATGAGGGTAACAACAAATGGTCCTACCAGGTGATGTCTGAGTTTTGAAAGGAGCCCCTTCCATTCCAATGGCTTGGAACTTTACAGCACAGCAGAAACCAGCAGGCACCACCCTTTCCTGTGCCTCCTGTGTACAGACATCAGTAGGAAGTTGTGCTGTTATAAATAAGTAATCTTTCTCCTTGAAATTGGTGTTCAAACTACTATAAAGATCTGTCAAGGCTGTGTAAAGACAGCAGCAGGTCTGTCTTCTGCTGAGCACTAAAATGTCTCTTTAACAAAATTCCAGGGCTTAGTCTTCTGACAGTAACTCTAACATTTATTTGGTTATTTGTTTATTGCATTCTGATTTCTTTGAGGGTTGTGCCATTGCCAGAAATAGAACAAATCTGCGGGCTGGCCCTGAACTCCTGCTAGCCGGAGAGCACGGGCTCATGCTATACCTGGCCAGCTTGTTGATGGGGTGCAATTTATCTTCTTCAGTTTAGCTTCTTTATTTTCTGGCATGAAATTCCTCTGTGTGGATGTTTTCTTTGTCTCCTTGCCAAATCTGTGGCTAGTTACAATTACACATTTACTGACAAATTAATATTTTCTCTTGGCATCAACCTTATGTTTATTTTGTTCATATATGCAAGACATTATTTGCAGCATCTGTGTATTTCTAATCTGTTTATCTTCAGTATACATCCCCTCTCTCAAAGAGATATGAAGAGAATGAAAAGCTAAAATGAATTAAATTATATTATACAAGTATATTTTAATATGCATAATGAACAGCAGAGTTAATCCTTCATAAGTCTTTTCTATTTAATAAAAATGATAACCCTCTCCCTCTCATCCCCCCCTTTCTGACTGATCTTTATTAGTCTTTTTTCAAAGAGTTCAAATCTCTTACAAATGCAAAGAAAAGAACATTAGGGCATGGTAGTCTTGGATAGTTCTTTATAATTATTTTTCTTCCTAATTTTCTTATTTTAATTATTTTCTAGCTTCCAGCAGTTTCTTTTTCAGGCCCTGGGTGGGAAGTTACATTAAGCATACTATTATTTCATCTCCTTCAATATATAATTGCTTGATACACTGTGAAATAAGTCCCTGAAGCTTCTATGTTTAACTTGTCTTTATTATGCTGCTCCAGTAATAAAAATGAAATAAATAATATGGAAAAGAGATGCTGAATTTCAGTAGGGGGATCTGTTATATTGTTTCTGAAGGATGCAGGAGAGCATGTGTGATTCCAGACATGCTTAGAGGTGTTGCTCTTTAATGACTATTCAGGACAGCTGTTTATTTGTCTTCTTGGCTGGGGTGATATTTCTGTCCTCTTCTGTCTTTGCTTCTGAGTGTCAAGAGCTCTAAACATCCACTTCACAGCACTTCAAAAAGGGAGGTGGGGTATGGCCATACAAAACTTCACAGTAATGTAACACATGACCACATCAGTCTCTCTCTAGGATTTCCTACTGACTTAATCCAAGATGTACAAATTAGAAGCTATTACTGAAGAAAGACATAGTGCTGGAGTTCTATAAAATATGACACTTAAACTTCTATTTCTTAATCCTTCCTGCAATAGTTTTTTCTGTCCAGAGAGGACACTTACATATCTGCTTTTAAGACTCTAAGGAGCCAGAGTGACACCTGAGTGCCACAGAAGAATCTGGGAAGGCCTGTTAGATGTGAAACTTTAAGAGCCAATCCTGTTTGATGATTTAGCCTGTTTATTCTGTTGGGGAACTCATTCTACATTGGCTACAGCAGGCTTGTGTAAGTACCTTTAAAGTGAAAGGAGGATTATGTGTCACTCAATGTATATTATTTTGATTTATAATTGCTTGTCGATTGTACCTGAGAGATACATAAATCCCAGTGGCTTAATACCTATGTGTGATGGGCTGATGGTTCCCAGGTTCTGGATGTCCCACAGCATTGGGACAGAGCTTCTCCTTCAGAAGATTGCCTTGGAAGCGGTCTCCTCTGTCTAGGCACAGCATCAGCTCTCCCCTGCCACCTTAACAGCTCCATAAAGAGGAATCAGTATCAGTGGTGGATTAAACAACTGTGTTATGGGAAAATAAGGAGAACTGACATTGCCACAATCATTTCCAAATTTAGAAGCAATGATTTAGAATTGATATGAGATGTTAAGACACAGCACAATATTTTATGAAGATAATTTGCATGAAAAAATGATGTATTTAATAAGTTGAGAGCTTGCTGTTTCCTCTACCTCTGAAAATATTTTTATATATAGCTAAAGTCACATCTAATGAAATGTGATTTATGAAAAAATGTCACTATCATTATCTCTTTCTTTTTTATACTGTAGTAACAGAATTTTCCCTGAAACTAGGTTTCTCTTGCATTTGGCATTTTTTAGGTATGCCATAAAATGTCCTCTTTCCTGATTTTTAGTCATGTGACTACCTAAACTCCCTCACTCTTCTGACTGTGTTTACAGATAAGTGATTGAAATGTCACTGTGAATTGTGTATTTTGGTCCATTATTTGAATTACCGTTAATATAAAGCGTATCCCTCTGGACCCAGGTGGCTCCACATTAAGTGACAGACCCCATTCAAGCCATATTGCAAGGGACAATGCCTCTGTCCAGGACAGTGTAAACAGGCTGGAGAGCAGCAGATAGAAGCCCTACAGCAGGGCAGCTTCAAGTAAGAAATGATGGCCAGATGTCATAGGTCTGCCAGATATTCTAGTTACTGAGTCAGGCTGACCTCTCTGATACGTTTTGTTAAGCAGAATTCTCTTTAGAGGGGCAAATGATGTTATCACATTTTTCAAGGGGAAGAAACTGAAACAGGGCAAATTAAATACATGCCTGTGATTACCCAACAGAGAAAAGACTGGAATCTAGCTTTCCTGACCATGATCTTTCTTACATGTTGCATGTACCCTGGGCCTTAGTTTTTATTAGAACAATATCTCTTTCCTTCATTACACCACTGTTTTCCAGATGATTACATACTTCACTGATATCCAGTTTTCAGACCTCCATAGCCTCCTGAAACCAAAACAAATTTCTTTTGAAAGAGAAAATAACCAATATCTGTCAGAAATGCCCTTACATAATATCCCTTTTCTTTAAACAAGCTTGTTTCAACTGGGAGATTTTAAGTACATAAAAGAATGCGTATATTTTTCTCTCCGTCCTTGATGTACACAGGAATAAACAAGTCAGTTTTACTCAGATTAATTTTCATGAAGCTTACTGGTGGGTGAAAACTGAATGAAAAACTTTACTGCTTGGATTTTTAAACACCTTTGTCTGAATTTGTTTTCCTCATCACCAGTTTATCTGCAATAAATTAATAGGTCTAAACATGATCTTAGAGGTGTCACGGGTAAGGAGCTGATTTTCTAAAGTAAATCTGTACTAAATACAGCTTCAATGATGAATTAATTTAAAGGTAAGAAAAATATAGGGAGGAAAATCTGATGAATTATATACGTCATATTTTTTCCCCTGTCTGTTTTGCTAATATTGTTTCAGAGTGAATATTCAGTAATTACTTCACTGAAACACACTTTTCACGCCATTTTTCAGAATGTGCAGGTAATTACTAATGATGAAATGGCTGTGAAATACAAGAGTATTCTGATTTTATTGCTTGTTTTTGTATTTCCTGCAAGAGGAAATATCACAGATATCCCATTTCAAACTTTAAAATATTCATCCTTTCTTTTGGAAGTTATTATGCAGAATCAGTATTTCAGAGATATCTAAACAACTGATTCCACAGTCAGATCTCTCTCCATTTTCATGTGATTTCTTTTTACACAGAGATGATTAAAAATATGGAAGTTGGTTCTTTTGTCACCATTTCAGTTATTCTTTATGTAAAGACTTTTTACTACAGAAAATCTTCAACCTGTTAATGCAACTATTCTATTCATAAATACTCTAAAAAGGGGTAATTAATCTCCTAAATTGCTTTTTCCTCAGATCTGTGATGCTCTAACACCAAGCAGATGTGCCATTGTTGGTAGAACATGGGAGAAGAGCCTTGGGATTCAGCTTACATTTCCTCCAACACACCCTCTTAAAAAAAGGCAAAACAAGTCAGGCTAAGCCCTTTAGTAATAAAATCAATGATGAGATGAGTGCTAAAAATGATAAAGTGCAGGATGCCATCTTCCTCCTTTGGCATTGACTACCTTCTCTAAATATTGAGTTACTGGTAAGGCAGGCAGACAAAATTTGAAAGAATATGCTTCTCATGTTTATTCAGCTCTTTCTGAAAAGCCAAAATAAATTTTCAGTACTTTTTTGCTTATACATTTACTTCCCTTCTTCAGGACTCTTCTAATATGTCACCCTTTTATTATAATTTGATAATGAGTAAGTTTCCTGACAAAAGGTTAGAAATCAAGGTTAACAAGTAACAAATTACTATAAAATCAAAATGTCACAAAGTCTCTGTGGAATGCAGCTGCAGACATTGGTTATTCAGGATCAATTTTTCATTAAATTCTGCAAATGATTTTAAGCCTTTCTTCCTCTATGATGAATTGCTCTTTATGAGTTGCCAGAAGATGGAGCTCTTTTAATAAACCATGATGTTGATATTTGAAAAAAATGCAGAAAAAAATGCATAGAAAAACTTTAGAAAAACATTAAGAATATTTCCATTTGTTACTAACTAAGGCTTAGTTACATACACTTTAAATCAGGTAAAATTGTATTCTGCTGCAAATCTGAAAACCAACTTGATATATTAATTATGTTTTCAGATTTTGTTAGTTTTAATCTTATATTTAAACTCTCTTTTTCTTCCATATTCTGAATTTTCTGAACACTCCCGAATAGGTCAGAAGTTGCTCTTTAGTTAAGACATATGGACTTGCAAGGGTGTAAAATAAGTAAAAAAGTGACTCCAAATCCTTTTTCTGGGTCCCTGGTTTCAGTACTGTAAGGATGGAGTGGAAGGCCATGTAGCTGGGCTCTGCAGAGCTTCATGGCTGTCAGACCAAACATCTTTCACTGACACCTCTGACAACTGCTAAGCAGGTGGGCTTCACTCCTGCTGACAATAAGCCACTTCAGACAGGTGACAGTGGAAAGCCATATAAATGTGCCTGTGAAGGTATCTGTTCATCTCTCCTGCTGTATTGACCATGGAGGAAAGACAGATAATGAGGTTAGACTAGACCGCTAACTTTAGGACAGCTAAAGTTAGCCAGAATGAATCCAGAAATCTTATTAACAGAATTTGTGAAGAAAAGATCGAATCTCTGTTCAAGGCATTGATTCCAACTTGTTTAATATAAGCTGTGATTCACACTTCTTTAGTGTAAGCTGCAGCCACCACAGAGCACAAGCATAGAGTTCAAATTAAAGGAAGGCAGCTATGTAACTTGGAAAGAATAGTGAAAAAAAAATTGTTGTTATTTTTTTCCAATGCTGTGTCTTAGCTTTCCACTTAAAACTGAAATAACTTTTCCATAAGTGTCAAGCCTGGATGGAGAAATCATAAAATACAGATTATGTTACTTTAGATAATTCTTCCTACTGTTTTTGAGAGTTAATGAATAATATAATGAAGAATTCTCCCATTGACACAGCACTTGAAATGTAGACCTCCAAATGTTGCTTGGTATGACAGGATGGTCTTTTTCATCTATTTTAAGAAAAATTCTTTTGTCTGAAAAAAAATTAATCAGCTTGTGTGATCTGTCTGTCAGTAGCTCTCACGGACTTTGTCAATCAGCCTGGATTACATTGAAAGTCACTTTAGGTCTGAATCGCAAAGCTGATAATTATGTGTTTGTATGAGTGCATGTATTTTCACCACTCTTCTGATGCAGAGAAATGTTTACTTTGAATGGAGATGATTGATATAACAAATTTTTTTGTATCCTAGCCTGGTGCCAGTCACAATACAGCAGGTCCACTTTGTGTGTTATTCACTGTGCAAAGCCTTTGCAGTGGTAGACAATAGCAGTTTTGTCCTATAACATCTCTTTGTATTACGCTTCTCTGGATGTTCCTACAAGCTTGCAGAGCTGTACTGTACATTAGGAGTAAAGGCTGGAGGTTCACTTGGCACCTTTGCTGTCTCTCAAGCCATTGAACAGAGAACAGTATCTGCTAACATTAAGAACTGGGAACATTCAGAGAAGAAGTTACAGCATTGAATGCAGAGCTTAACTGCTGTCGCTCCGTATTGATTTTTTAGGAGTTTATACACCACAATTCAAGCCAAAATTCTGTAACCCTCCTGAAATCCACTTTTCAGGTGCACTCCCTCTCATACACCCTGAACCTGTACGGTGGGTATGGGTTTCAGCTTTGCTCTGATTAATACTGCTTTCTGATAATGTGAAAAGAAAGTCCACTCTTGCATTCCAAATTTCAAAATTAATTTAGAAAAATATCCAAAGGGACATAATTTTTATTTTCTTTCTTTTTAGGAATTTTTTTTTACAGTCAGCTTCCAAGATATCCATTATCTTTGGATCTTTCTGTAGGTTTCTCTGACAAGCAATGAAAGGATCACCTGTACCACGAAGAAGAATGCTTACTTGACAGTAAATGGCCCTAATGGACACATGCCAGAGGATTCAGCAAGAATGCATGGTGACATCCGTAAATGATGGTGCATAATGATGACAGAGAGGGTGCATATATTATTATTTGAGGCTTTTATTACTTATGGCTTTCATATTTGTGCTGACACATCCTCTTACAGTGTCTTAAACAATGTTATATCAAACTTGCACAGTGTAGCACCTTACTTCCTTTTGCCCAAACTAGAAATACCTTGCAGAATGATTAACAGGTGGAGGGATTTTTTGGCAGGGGTTGCAGTATTGAGCTTTGCTGTAACACTCTTCTCATGCATCTCTCACACTTCCTGAATGTTGTAATTACCTCTCATAAAAATAAAATCCACCCTTGCATTCGATGTAAGTACTAGATTTCACTATTTTTTTCTTAATTTCCTTTGCTCATTTGAAGAAGTGATAATGCAATTGAAGGCTACTCAAATCCAGAGGGAAATTAAAAGCAGCTTTTGGTACTGAACTTATAAATGGTACTTTGGGATTGAAACTGATGCTTTTTCATCAATTAAATCTGATTTTAGAACTAGCTTTTCTTTCTTACTGATTATATGAAAGACCATATGTAAGATAAATAAGCAAATTAAGCAGCAAGGCTAGGAGGAGAATAGAGAAACAACACATTGCATTTCTAAGGCTGTCTTTCCACATGCCAGTTGTACAATTGTGACCATAGTGGTGAAAGTGTGCCATCAGCTAAGTGTCCACCAAACCCACTGAAAAGGTGTAATTTTTTTACAGGAATGCTTTTCTTCTGATATAGATGTTCACAAAGCAGGAGTTGTGTCACTTTCAGTCATGTAATTATTTCCATTTTTAAGCAAAGTTCTATCCTCAAATAAAGTAGTTAAAACAGTAGCAGATCTGCAGGTTAATTAGGATTACTATTTTTCTGTTTCACTGTTCTCCAGTGTGACTCAAAATTTTCAGTGAAATTTTTCAGGAGGAAAGTATTTCAGTTGATGGTGATCTGTAAGACTTTGTTGAAACTATAACCAAAATCAAAATGGATGTATTTTTTCAGAGTATGAGGGGATCCCATGACAAACGTAGTTACAGAAAAAGTATTTATTCTCATATTAAGAAAGGATATTGGTTAGAATGTGAAATATTGATTTCTCTCAAATATTTAATTCTGATGCTCTGGAAGGTAATTCTGTTTTGGCAGACCTCCTTATACTCTTTTGGAAGAAGGCTTCAAACTAAGGAAACGCGTGGAATAGGTATTTCCACAAAACCTAGAGGCAAAGGAAGTCCCTAACTAGATAGGTATATAGGTGATACACAAGATAACTAATATTTCTGTTTAGTACATCTTGGACAAGAACAGAATGAATGTAGGAAGACAGCAACCATTAGGGGAAGACATTGTACCTCAAGCCATTAATTGTAGATCCTTTTACTATGGTTCAAGGCATTTATTATGTATGTATCTTCCTCTGACTTGCAGAAGAGATATGCACTGTGTTGCTTTAAAATTTGTAGTAGCCTATAAGAGACAAGAAGTAGGCTGCCATAAGCCTAGAAGAGTAACCTGGAAAAAGCTCTAATGGTCTGGGAGTTAGCTTACATTTTTATTGCAAGATGGTAGCACCATTACAGGTGCATTCCAGGCTGTTTGACATTTCATTTAATTAAACTCACAATTTTACATCCTCTAATTTTGTACCCAAAACACACAATACATTTAGTTAATATTAAAAAAAAATCCCAAAATATACGAGTGGTCAGAACTGGACTGATTTTTGAGGCTTATGTGTTGCTACGAGCAGAGATTAGAGCTCAAAGAAGAGAGACTCATGATGTCTGTGCTCACTGCAGCATGACTGACGGTTTGCAAGTAAAGACAGACATACCTCTATTTGTGTGGGAAGTTAGCAGGAAAAGGCCATTTTATTCATCCAAATAGGGCTGTATTTTGGAAAAGGCTGCATCCATTTTTCCAGTATAGGTGGGCACTGATACAGTCTGTACCCCCAAACCAACACTTTCCCCAATATAATAGCACTTTGCGTTGGTGTCTGTCCTGACTGCGCCCTTTTCCTTAACTCTGGCCTTGAAATAGAGCCTGCTTAGAGCAATGTGAAAACCTTTGACTTTGGTGGAATTTGGATCTGATAAAAAGGTGCATTGCTAGGTTTTTTGCAACAAAATGGCTTTTTGGCTGCTTACTAGCAGATTTATAGATGGATATTGACACTCCTTATTTAATCCTCTATTTTCAAAGAACTTCTTGAATTGCCCAATTTCCCGCAAACCACCTCTAAAAGACTTCAGATTCCTCTTATATTGTGAAGTGCCTTTAGATTTAGTTGCTTAACTTTGAAGTGGAAAACTGCAGCAATCTAGAATACAATTGCTAAAAAATGTTCTGGTTGGTTTCAGTACAAGTCCATTATCTTCCTCCAGAAGATGGGAATATATTTCCTTTATCTTGTTTTTCACCCTTTTGTTACACCATTATAGACAAACAGATATTGTATTTATTTGATTGTGTTATGTTGTGAACTACTACAGAAAGAACAGACCAAACCAGAAAAAAACATAGACAACACTCTTCTATTTCTATGGCTGCAGGTCTGCCTCATTTAGTCAAAGTTACACTGCATTTACTATGGAGTTTAGCTGGTTACTTGAGATCATATTTAGGCACAGGTAATGTGACTCTTCCTTTCCAGTTCAGCACACTTTTACTTCTTTGCTTTTTCTTTTTTTCTGTGTGTCATATTATTGAGACCTCAGCTAATGAAGATACTTATATTTGCCAAAGAGAAACTGGATATTCCAGCAGATTTAAGCATTTCAGGAGATAGTCCCAATTTTATAGGGTAATTGTACCTTGATTAATTGGTTTGATTTTCCTAAATTTGATTCTGAACCATAGAAAATCTTTCTATTGTGGAAGTTGTGCTGGGGGCTAATACCGCAGAACTGGAACAAGCCTACTTTATTCCACCACACTGAGTGGGGGATATTCCTCCTTTTTGGAGGATACATAATAAAAAGGTGAGGCATTCAAGGAGGCAGAATTACCTGAAAACTCAGGAAAACCTGAGTTTTGTACAGCTGTAAGCTACAGAAGAAAATGATGCTTGGCTACTGTGCCTGACGCAGAGTTTTTAGAACACGAGGGCATGTATAATTTAGCAGTGACAGCAGTAACGGCAGGAGAAAGAAATTTACTTCAAAGGAAGAAGGAACAGAGGGAGGGAGATGTTTTAACAAACCTGGGAGCTCTCTCTGGCAACAGTGCCTTACAGGATTCAAATGCAGAAGGCCAGACTCTTCTATTGATTGCTGACTGATCTGTATTTTTTCTTCTGTCAAAGTTAGTGTATACTCAGCTTTTAAATTTAAGGTCTGCCTTTAAATTTAAAGGAACAAAGTCTTGGGTGAATTTTCTCAAACAACTGCTTTTCAAGGAAAAAAAAAGTAACACACACAGAGAACAAAACCTTAATGCATTAATACCTTTTCTTGTCTCTGGAGGTGTAGAACAGACAATTTAACTACCTAAAATCTCCTTTTATCCACATGACAGTCATGTCCCTGTAAACATCTGACTCCTCCATAGAGAGAGGTCTGAACATGCTCTAGGATAGCTTTCCCTTAGCTGCTTTGATCTGCAAGTCAGGTGAGGCAGAAGAACATCTAGGGGAAAGAATCACCACCATGGGAGTTTTAATGATCAGTCATCAGGCATAAATTAACAAGTCTGTGTGCCGAACAAAAGCAGAAAGCATCACTATTCTATCTTTCTAAGGTGAGGTCCCAAGGGAATCACAGCATTTGCCAGGAATCCCAGAGTCATCCTTTCTTACTTGGTTAAAACTCCACTGCTCCTTTTGTGTCCCACATCAGCAAAAGAAGTTGCCTGAATGTTTATTATATCTGACAGATTATTAATGAGAGAAGAAAGAAAAAGAAAGAAAGAAAGAAAGAAAGAAAGAAAGAAAGAAAGAAAGAAAGAAAGAAAGAAAGAAAGAAAGAAAGAAAGAAAGAAAGAAAGAAAAAGAAAAAAAGAAAGAAAAAGAAGTAAGAAAGAATTGTTGTTCTAGTTCTCTTGTAGGATTTAATTTCTCTCTTTGCTGAAATGGGAATAATATTATCAAAAACATTTAAATCACTGTAGGATATGCTGAATATGTTGCATATTCATCTTGAACTCATCCATGAGGTAGCAATAAAAGCTGAGATTCTAGCCTGTATTCTCTTTCAGTCTTTCTTCATAAGGATCAGTTTGCTGGATGAGAATCAGCAGGTTTCTAGCTTATTTACTGCACATCCTTTGAACAGTCCTATTCATTTGAGGATTGTGCTTCCAGAAATAAAGTAATTACCCTATAGATATGATTTCCAAAACAAGGGTTAACCTCAGTGGAATTTCCCATCCATTTCAGCATATCCCTTTTATGTGACACTGAGAATCTGGATAAGGATAATACCTTTTATGAAAGGAATCAAAATGAGGGGAGGTAATGTTGGGAAACAACACTTTAGCAAAGTGTCCAAATTTATATTTTTTTCTAGCTGTTAATTAAATGAAAGCACTTCCTTTGAAAGACCCCTGCCAGCCTTACTGAATGTAGTAATAATGAAGTAATTTTTTTCCTGAGAAGGCTTTTGTTTTCAACAGCTGTGTATTCTTGTTAGCATTGGCAATCTCTGTTACAAAACAAACCCACATGCAGCTGTATTTCTGACACTCTATGTGGTTAATATACGCCATTTTGTGGTAAGCTCTTATAATGCAAAATACTGTTATTATGTAGTAATTATTAAAGCCAGTTGGCACTGGGCTATAAGTTTTAAAAGTATGAGAGAACAATTATATTGACTTTCTAAGTATGAGGAATTATTGCCATACCTCAGATATCTATTAATAAAACTTACACTATAAAACTTATATTAGAATTGTATAAATATAAGCTTTGAAAATTTATATTGGTGATGGTAGGGACAGTTCCAGAAGCAAAATCTGTAGCTCTTTTGGGTTATTCTATGCAATTTTGAAATGGTTATACTGGTTGTGTGAGTTGACACAGGCAGGCACCCAGAACCACCACAAACCAATGGCTGAAATGCAAAGAGTGAATTTATTTCATTACCTCGCGAATTGGAGGACCCCAAAGCAACGCCCAGGTGGAGACACACAAGTGGGAATGCTGGCACCATCATGCTGACCCCGTCCTAGCACTCGGCAAGGCTGCTGCTAGCAAGCATTTATTAAGGGCCCATGCAGCCCATGCTGTGATCTCCCCTGTGCTCTTTCATGATCTCTGCGCTTTGATATTCTGTCTCCCAAGACTGGGAGCTCAGGCAGATCTGTGAGAGTGCCTCCACGTCTCTGTAAACACCTATGTTATCTCTACACAGAAATTCTACTTCTCAAACAGACAGAGGATAACAGCAGAAGGTACAATATATGTGGTTTTCCACACTGTCACTCTCCAGGCCTTGGCATTCCCAGCTGCAAGGTTACTTAAAGCAATCTACCATCCTCCTCACCATTCTTCTGCTTCTAACCCTTTCCTCCCAACATAGTCCATTGCAAAGGAACTTATCACAGACTGCTAAAGGGTCAGAATCCAAGTCTCTCCAGTCTGGAGAGAAGGATGTCCTGTGGGATAGTGTCAAATGCTTTGCAGAAATCCAAGTAAACCATGTCAGTTTCTCTGCTGGATCCACCAATGCTGCAGCCCCAGCATAGAATGCCTCCAAATTTGTCGGGCTTGATTTGCCCTTTGTAAAACCATGTTGGCTGTTACCAGTCAACTTGATCACTTAAATATGATCTTTTATCAAAAGCAACATCAAAAAATAAGCTTTTCCAGATTTTAAAAGACATTTTCTGTAATATTTACAGCAGGAAGTAACCAAAGTAAAAATAAGTTGTATTGGGTTTGGTTGTTCGTCTTTTTTTCCCTTTTGGCTATAAGACTGTATTCAGCCTAAAAGTTAGATTAGGTGATTTTTTTAAAAAAGGGACACAATGAAAATGCATTAACAAGGCAATTTTTCTCTTAAAAGTCCTCAGATTTTGATCAGTGCTAGTACTGAAAAATAATCTAGAAATTGATAATTACTCATTGGTCTAGCCTTTAATTGTTAAGGTTACTGAATGCTTTGTCATAGTCTAATGGGAACAGTTGGCCAATGAAGAGATCTAAACTTGTAGCATCTGGCAGCAATATTGGCCAGGAAACCTCCATCACCCTGAAACTGGGTTTGGTTATCTGTGTCTGACTTCTGATTTGCTGACCATGTTTCCTTATCCTTTGGTTCTTAGACATAACTCCTTTGTTTGACCCCAAAAGGCTGTGAGATTGCAAAGGCCCAGCAAAATTGGTGCTAGTTTACAGTACTTAGTTTTGCTGTAGCTAAGAAATTAGTAAAAGGGAAACTTTCAGCACATGCATGGAAGACACAGAAAACATCAACACAGTGGGATTTCCCAGGACATTTATTCCCTAAGTAAGAAGCCAGTTCTAGAAAAGGGATACATAAATGTTGAGATATTCAAGTCACAGAGTTTATTGGATACATTCAGTTTCTTTTTAACTGTTAATTAGAAAGTTCATGCAAGAGACTATTTACTTTAAAAGTCATCACAGAAGTTGTAGGGTTGATGAAAATGATATCCTGATACCAGAAAACCGTATTTTAAATTTGCAATCTTCATTACAGTATATTTAAAAAATAGCAAGCTAAAATTCATTTTAGGATGATAGCAGAAACAGAGTGATAAAAACATGTAAGATACCCAAACCCCCTAAATCATTCCTAGGGAATAATTACCTCAGCCTTGTCTGTATAAAAGCAGAACCACAACAATACATCAACTCTTCTTAGAGCCTGAGAACTAAAAGGATCTGAGGGATTGCTAATCTATGCATATTTTTTTGTTTGGTTTTTTTTTTTTTTATAATGATACTTTTGGACCCACTATATAATGAGGGCAGTGGCTATGAAATAATGTGCTGCATATGTTTCCAGAGGACACAAATTATTAACAAACCTCCTGGGTTTCCTCCTTATGTGGCATGTGTTGCTCCATTGGCTTCAGCTGCACAGCAGAAGAAATTCTACCTCTTTATTTCTTGCTCTGTTATTATTCTTTACTCCTTCTGCCTCCACTTGCACAGTCTCAAAAGAATAGAGTTTTCTTTTGTTCCGTTAAGCATGAAGTCACAGAAGCAACACTTCAGGAGGGAGAGATACTGATAGGAAGAAAATTTCAAAAGGTCTGGGAACTTGTCTTTTTGTCACCAAAATCTGTAAGAGTTTTATCATTAACTTCAAGAGGAGTGGATTCAAAAATGAATGCTTTTGAAATCCCTCAGCAAAAAAGTAGCTCTTTCTTCCTCTTTTGCCTGCTGTATTTCTCTCCATCCTTACTTCCAACTCCTTTAATAAATTTCTTTTGAGTGTTACTCAGCACATACATACATTTACGTGGAATTTTCAAAATACAAGAAGTATATGCTGACTTAGTGTATATATTTATGCACAAAGTAGTCAATATGGATATATTATACAAAAAGTATATTTTAATAGTGCCTCTCACAACATCAGAGAGGCTGATGTGATTTAAGAGACTTTAGATGCTCATCTCTATTTTTGCACTACATCCACTAAATGCATACAGCACTACAGACAAATTTTTAACATTTATATTTAACTGGAAACTTTTAAAATTGACATTTTTGTTTTTTAATCAAATAGTTTATCAAATGAGGGTTTTTTTCTTAAATATCATGTTGATTAAAAATTTTCACAGTGATGTTACACTGATTCTGTTAGATTGTATTCTAAAAAAAAACCCCAAAACTATTTCGCTGTTGTATTTATTTTCATATATTGAACACAGAGGAATAATTCTTTGGAATTAAATGTTTACTGAATGTATCAAGTCAGATGTGATTAATCTACTTAGTGCAAGTGACATGAAGATTTCATTTTATTTAGATTTATATATATATATATATATAGACATGTGCCTGTTTTCTGTTCATCACCATTTATTCTCTGTGTCACATCTCCCCCTCCCTGAGATTTCATGCAAGGAAGTTACTTCTGGACACTTTCCCATCTGTTCAGGAAAGTGCTGAAGAAGTTTTGCATTACATCCTCTCTGTGTCACAATCATAACATCTAATGCTGTCAAAGTCTACATCTGCTATATCATATTTGCCAGCTCTGCTTAGCTTCCCTAGACATCGATGTTTAGACAGGAGAATCCTACCCAGTTAATCCACAATGTTTTGTAATGTTTTGAAGGGGATGGAGAGGGCAAAGGTACAGACACAGCAGGATGTAAGAACTCCAGAGGTTTCTTATGGTCATATTGAAGAAAAATTACTGAAAGCACTATTTTTTCAGAGTATTTAAATCCTTATTTCTTTTTCTACAAAAGTAGTTGGATGAGCTTTTCAAGGTGACTTTGCAATCTAAGTTAATTCACAACCTGTCAGAAATTATGGCTTAAAATAAATGACCCTAGAGTTTTTCCATTCTATTCTAGAAATAAGTAAATAAGAAAATGCATAATCTAAAAAAAATAGCTCTAGTTGCATTTTTAAGCTCACAGTTCAGAAGAATTTTGCCAATTAAAAAGTATAGGTGTAGATTTACAATGGCCTATTTCTTTTGATATTCTGTATGCAAATAGTGTTACAATTATTATGAATTAAAATATGGTAATAAAAAATAACTAATTTAGTCTTCTGATCATTTAAAGTATTTGAGCTTTGATGCTTAAAGCACCAGTAGACTTAGATTCCATGCCTCCAGAGTACCCAGAAGGCTCATCAAGAAATCTCATTCTATTGTTTGTGTTTTAAAATTTACCTCCATGCAGTGCCAGCTCCCAAGACATTATCCAAACAGCTCATTCAGAGGTCGTTGTATCACCCTTGTCGATTGCCATCCCACACACAGTCTTACTGCTTTTTCAAGGTGACAGTCTTTATTCCTCCTTTCCAGCCTCACACTGTACTTGTTGGCTCCATGTTACTCCAGCCCAAACAGTTACACAAATCTGGCATGGCAAGGGAAGACAGTTGGGGAGCTGTGCTTTTTACAAGTAGCTGTTCTACTGCTGCGGGATAGAGATGTTCTGGCCCTTGCTACTCCTGGGCAGTGAACAGCTGTGTCAGGCTTCCTGGGTGATTGAGAGCTCCTTTCAGCTCAGCTGGGTAAAAAGGTATCATTTGTTAAAGAGCTCTGTCTGTATTTGTGCACTGAACTTTCTGAGGACTTTTGTGACCCGAGGTTTTCTGTGGATTTGGAAGAACAGGAAGCTGCAGCTTTGGTTAAATTTTGATTCCAGTCCTTAAACTGAAATATGCCAGAAAGAAAATTTAAATTTCTTCAAGAAAATAAAGAAAAAAAAGAAAAATTTAAGCAAAATTCAAATTTTGCAGTTTGATTTTGCTCGAACAAGTAGCATAAATTCTTTTTATTTCAGATGAAAGCAAAACCATAACTACATTGAAGTTTCCTGTGTATTTTGAAACTAAGCCAAATAAATACAGCTTTAGAAAAAAATCCTGCTTGAAACAACACATCAGCTCCATTGCTTTGCTACACTTCCAGCCTGCAAAGCTACCAGTAAAGTTGCAGGAAATTGCATATTCCATGTGGTAGAGTCAACAGAGTCGGGGAAGTCAGGTGGTGTTATTGGAAAAGAGGTTTCAGAAATCACTCTGAAAATCCTGCTATATTTTTTCCCTGTGGACTGTAGATACTCTTGTCATTGCAGTCCCTGGTTAGAGAATCCTTTAGAAAATGATAGAAAGCTGCTTTAGGGAAAAACACTTTTCATATTCCCTCTCTTTCACATTTCTTATGAGCCAATTGGTCAGGCAATGAACCAATAAATTGGATCTTTAAAACTTTGGGAAGCATTGGGTCTTCAGTGCTGAATTGACAGAGAATTTTTTGGTGGGTTTTTTATCATATTTTAGGAAAGTTTCTCAAAATCCAGTGTGGATTCTGTGGGTATAAGGAGTAGGGTATCGGAAGGAATTCTAGTTCAGATACACAACACAGTGTTAGGGAGACCCTTCTCTATCTTTCTTGCTCTACATTGGGATCTAGTATTTGAACATATGTTTCCAATGTGCAAAACATGCTCTGAACTCTTCATCATCCTGGTCACTGTAACCATTCGAAAGGCCAGTCTCTCCAGCTTTTGTACAACTCTTCACTGGGAACTATCCTGCCTCTGTAGCAGTGGAGGTGGGGTACCCAGCTTGGAAATGGAAGATTTTGTTTGACTTACAAAGAACCCACATGTTCAAGATCCTACAGTCAAAACAGGTGTCAAGCATACTGAGGTCAGAGTAAAATGCTCTAATAGCAACTTTGAGTGTTCCTCAGGAAGGAGCAGGAAAATAGATGAGTTAAATGGCTATTTCAGTCATTGCTTAACCTTTTGTATTGATTAAATTTCAAGCACAGCATAACTGTGAACAGAAAATAATCATACTACTTACCTTGTTTCCAACTCAGAGGAGGAACTGGATTATGAAATAGGCATGGGAGCCAGTATCTAAGCAAAGCACTGAAATAGGCAAGGAGGAAAATCTCCAGTAACAGGCTGCCATCAAAACATCTTGTCTCTATTGATTTGGAGACCATCATAAAAAAAAAAAAAAGGTGTTTGGAAAGAAGATGATGGATTATCAGACAAATGCACATATCTCTGGGAGCTGTCACCTTACCTGAGGAGGTGTCAGGTCACTCCCTGTGGTATGTGTATCTGGAGAGCAGAGATAAAGATTTCTCAGATGTCAAATAACCCCCAAACCACACTGGGAATGAGAAGAACTTTATGTGCTAAATACTTACACTATGAAAAATTAACTGGAGTTACAGAGAAGAAACCACAGATAAATTTAATATTTTAAATGTTATCATCTGTCTCAAATTTGCAAGGATCAATAATGTAGTTTGCAGAAACACTTCCAGGCTGCTGTATTACAAAGTGTTTTGCTTCACTAAGTATGTGAATGAGAACTGCCTATGCATAAAAAAGTCATAAAGGAGCTCAGAAATTTCCATCCCATTTAATATAGTTTGCATAAAGACAAATTGTAACCCGATGATATACACGTATGGAAATATATATACATTCATATACTTATGTGTATATATGTATACACACATATACATATCTCTGAGTATGTATTTGTTGCATCCTGCATAAATACCTAGAGTATATCCTTTCCTGATCAGAAATCCCAAAAGAATCCTGCTTCTGCTGTGTACCGTCTTGGAAGTTCTAGTCTCTGAAGAATCTTCATGTAAGTTCCCAAGAGACTGTGACAAGACATATTTTCTATGTCACCTTACAGAAATTTTTTTTACATTGTAGACTGCTATAATAGAAACCCTGGATGTCTGGAACTAGAGGAAAAACAAGAGAAACAGCAGTCATCAGATGGTCAATAGATCTTTTTCCTTTATTAGGGGACTAGAGAGAAAATGGACAACTTTTAGATAGATGTAGCAATTAGAATTTCTTCTTCAGTCTATAAGTAAGCCACTTAAAAGTTGGCTTTAAGTGAAAATTATTCTTTATTTTGTCATGAAAATCCCCTCAAAACTTGGAAGACATGATTTTGTCATTTAATAAATTGCTATGCAACTAATCAAACCAGCCTCCCAACCCACAAACCAATAAAAGCAAACTACTCTGGTACTACTTTCTGCACAGCAGAAGTCTGACAGTACCATTTCTCATGCACACAAAAATAGAGGGCTGTTGTGCTTCGTTATTAGAAGGAGCTTTCTGATGGAAAGTAACTGTGAGTAATGACATTTTTCCTTCCAGCTACCACACTTATGAGATTAGACGGTGTGAAGTATCTTTGTGTGATTCCTCTTCCTCCTCCTCTCTCCGGAAGGGCTATGCACACAAAATCCTTCACTTGCATTTTTGTGAAACAGTTTTCTCCAGGGAGTGTGAAATTTTCTTTGTTTTTCCCTTGGAGGATATTCATTGGTGTTCTCTACAGACAATTCTTGATGTGCAATTTTAAAATATTTTCAAATATTTAATACGGTGGAATAAGAACGACAAAATTTACATCCTGAACTGTAAACCTGCATTGTATCATTGCTCTTTGCTCTCCCTAGCTAAATTAATTTGCTCAATGCTTTGATTCCAAATGTTTTCTGGGTATTCTGGGTTTATTTTGAGCACAGTAAATATTTGACTAAGACTCTTCATGCTCCAGTAATATAAAGATTCTTAATACTCTTTCCTTTTTTTCCTGAAAATCTTTATAATTTTTTTTTGCAGCAGCAGCCATGATAGCTGGGCATGTATTGACAGGAAAGTCCTTTTGAGGCAAAGCTATTGCTGAAACAGGAACCAAAGGCTATATTACTACTGGTATGAAGGAGGAAAGCAACCTGTTAGGCCATTTTCTTAGATAATTGCTCTTTATTTGGAAGGATTCACATACTCAAATCCTTGAATGTGGAGCTGAAACATGTTAGATGAATGGGAAGACTTGACTAGTATTACAAACACTGCATACGATAAGGGAATCAAATCCTAGTGTTAGGAATGTGGCCCAACCTATTTCTCCATAAATGAGGTATTCTGTGCTAAAGTGAGCTGGGCAGCATGTCGTAACAAGCTCCAGCTCCCTGACTTCAAAAACTGTAAATTGGGTAGCACCGTATATGGCTCTTCTCCACTCATCCACTTCAGGCAGCAAATATCTTAATCATCAGATCAGAATCTGGAGTAGAGCTGCACAGGCAATGCTCCATTAGCTGCAGTCATATGCCATTCAGCTCTCTACCATCTGTTTCAGTGATCTGCTAAATGGGCAAAATTAAGCCCATTCTCCACTGATCCACCTAGACTCTAAAGGCTAATCCAGCACAGTTTTTTTATGATCAGCAGAGCCTCATCCACAACGTTCTTACCGAACACACTCATGCCTTCTAACCTTTAGCATGAAGAATCCAAGGCAAAGCCACAGACAATTCTCTTTAAGAAGAATCTTCTGTCTCTGTGTTCCCCTTTTGTCAAATTTAGTACCATTCTAATATCAAAACTTACTATCTAGATAACCAGGATAACCATGCTCATCTTTCTTTATTCTTTGACTACTTTATAATCTTAAAGACAGACAAATTCCAAGTGAAGGAACACATATGTTGCACAATATAAATAAACATTAAAGTTGATGCAAAGAATGTCTCTATGGTAGGAACAGGAGGCTCCAGAAATAAGGTTCCTGAATTCAGGTTATTTTGTTTTTATTACTGCCAGAAGGTTACCTTTCTTCACCTGTTACTTATTTTTGTTATCTTTTAAAACACTTTTGTATTGAGTGATTCATTTGAATACTTCTGGAAAGGAAACACAAAAGTGTCTTTTGACACAAGTTGAATTTTTATGAGAGCGTGTATTTTTAAAAATTCCACAAGTTGTTTAGCAAGTTCCAGTGAAGGGATATTTTGAAATACGATGTTCCTGTCAATATACCAAGTGTAGAATGACAGTTCTGACCACTAAAATCATTCAGCAGATTCTGGAAACCTTTTTGGCAGAGATCTGCCACTCAGATGTTGTAAAGCAGGCAGAAGTCTGATTTAGCTGGGAACCTGACCATGCTCTATGAGAGAAAGGGAGCCCGTGGGGGTGGCACAGCTGCAATCCCTGTTCCAAATGTAGCGTTCAGAATATGTTCAAGGAAAAGATAAAATGCCTGGGTTGCTCAGCCAGTTCCTGTTACCATGACAACTCTGGAGAGCAGTAATTTAGATCAGCCTTTGGGCTACTCTTTCAGCTCTAGCAGAGGAAGGGACAGAAGACCACTTACAGGTGGTGTAGAAAGCACTGCTAATGATATGACTCCCTATGTATGTGTGAACCCATTGTGTCAGCTAAATAAAATATTGAGGTTGCTGTCATATTCCTTTAGACAGATGGCAGCAATTGTCAGCGTATCAGTACAAAAGAAGAGCCTGAATCTATAAGAAAGGAGAGGGGTCAGGTTATTTCACTGAACCAGACATGTAGCAAAGTACCACGTCTGCACTCTGTCCACTGCCTTCCTGCTCCTCCTCCCGGGCCCTGCCAGGTGTTCCTGTGCACCTTGCTAACTCTCCTCATAAGCAGCAGGCTGCTGGAACTGAACCTACTCCTTCCATGTTGTACCCTCGGGTGCTTCTACGAGGCACTCTTCAGGCTGCTCCCTTGCCCCAGCTTTGTCGTCCATAGCAACTCTTAGGGAATGCTCCAGGCTTTGCAAACAAACTTCTACAACTCATAACTTCTACAAACTCATAAGTTTGCAGAAGTCACCATTTCCTTTTTTAAGGGCTGCTCAAGTGTTCCCCTTTTGATTTGGAGAAGCTTGTTGTGCAGAACCAAGGTTTTTTTGTCTCATTCACCTCTGCCTCCATGTCAATTCTGTTTCCTGGCTTCTTCATACGTGCCATGTGAAACCTGCGACAGGGTATAGCTGATTTCCATTAAATGAACCAAGACACTTTTACTCCAGTCATGGTATAAATCACAGATGACTCATACT
Source organism: Edolisoma coerulescens (assembly GCA_013397115.1). Taxonomy (NCBI): domain Eukaryota; kingdom Metazoa; phylum Chordata; class Aves; order Passeriformes; family Campephagidae; genus Edolisoma; species Edolisoma coerulescens. Next base: position 523,890 of record VWZW01002784.1, read on the forward strand.
CTTAACACGTTCTTTTCCATGACATATAATATACAAAAATAAGACTTTAATCATTTCACATTTAATCATTGTATTCATAATGCACCTTTAACACCTCAGTGAGGAAAACGCAATTGACGGGGCCATGTAAACAAGAAGCATATCCACAGTGTTAATGCAGGCCAGTCTTTTCTTCTCCTTTAGCAACAAAAGACTTTGGAGACCTGAACGCACAACATTTGTCTCATTATGCCTAGCATGCTGTTGCTTTGCTTTTTCACAATGGCAAGGTAACCTGCTGACACAGCTTGCCAAACTGCCTCCCTCAGTGGATATATAAGCCAGGATGATGCAAATGGGCTGTTGAATTGCATTCACTTGGCAGTCCTCCCACACAAAAGATGAAGAGCAGCAACTTTGATTTGCAGGGCCTCTTCTCATTTACTTCTTTTGTAGGGCAATATCTTTTGTTTAAGAAACAGATACACTGAGCTGAGGATTTCAGCTGCGGTTAATGATTCTGTAGTGAAAAACTTTTTGCCTGTGTTAAAGCTAACATTCCTCTGGCAAAATAAGATACACAAACACATTTTTGAATTCAGTATGTCTGCCTAAATATGTAATAAAATTGGGTGGTTGGGTATTTTCAAGTGTATGGCTAAAACCTGCAGAACAAAATTTTAGTTTGGAAAAAAACAAAGGATGTTCTTAAAATGTACGTATTGCCATTGAGTATTAATTTGAATATATTCAATTTGTTAATTTAAATATTCACCAAAATGTTGAATTTAGTTAGGAATCTTTGATGTATTTTATTTTCCTTTTCCATTTATTCTTTGTGTCTGTTAAGATTGAGCAAGTAGTGAGAAATGCCTACAATTTATTTTTTAAATGGAGCTAACCTTTAATTTGAATAATTTTGAACTTTTTTCTATTTAAATAATCCAGCTCCTGGTTCAACATTGCATTCATAATTTATTGCCTTTTCCCAGTATCAGTGACAAGAAAAGAGATATGTAAAATCCAAAACTTTGGACTGTTTGGCTTTTCAGCCATCATTTTTTGCTTGGAAAGGGGAGTGTGAAAAGCTGCATTTCTAGAGAACGTGACTATATTTGATGGAAAACGATTGCATGTGAGTTGTTTGCTTTTACTCATCACATAGTTTAATCCTTCTCCTATAAAGCTAGAAAATTGGTGCTATGTATTTCTGCATAATATAACATGGAAGATAATAATAATTTTGGAAGATAATCATAAGTTTTGCATCCCTGTGGCGCCTGATTCATGTCCAAATCACACCCAGCAACAGTAGTACCTGAGATCAGGTTGGAACGTGCAATGACTACACGAGAAAAGGCACACAGAAATATTTCAAGAAATCTAAGAACAGACCTAGCTATAAGGTTTAGGCATTTTCAATGAGCTCTATAATGTATTTGGAGTATTTTTAGACTATGTTTACTGTATTTAAATCCCCCATCCAAATAGGTGCTGCTCCTCACTAGGGTAATTGCTTCTCCTAATCTGTGCTGATCAGTTTTTCTGCCTGCAGAGCTTGAATTAGAGTAACATCACCCTAGTCCTGATTCTAAATGCAGCCTCACTAGAGATGATAACCTTAACATTTTCCTTACCAATCTCAAACAGGAGGCAAGAAAGTGTCTGTACCAAAGAGCCAAGAGCTTTAGCTGTTTTATCTTCCTGTGTACTTCTGCAGACTATCAAATACTGCAGAGAAATTTTTCCTTACCCAAAATGCTCCCATTTCTCTTAAAGCATAAATACTAGTAAGCACTAGCCAACTTTCCAAGGAAACTATTATCCTTCTGCCTTTCTGTCCCAGTCTCCCTTCCTCTCCTCCCTGTCCAGTCTAATCAGACAGTTTAAACACTGGGCTCAAGACAGCTGCTGGAATCCCAGCCTCACACAGGCACCACATCTACAATTTGATTTTTTAGTGATAGAGGGAGAGAAGAACTCCCATCCATCCCCTTCTTTGACACTGATTTTGGTTGGTGTACTTGTCTTCACTAAGTCATCCCAGCCACCATTTTTCTTCCTCAGACCCTCTCAGGGCCATATATTTTTTAGGCTTTTGATTGTTGATTCAATTCCCACAGGCAGTTAGGCACAACTCAATTAGGATCCCACCTCCAGTCCTTCAGCTAACTGGCATGTGTCATCCCCTGACTCACCATTGCAGACACCTGATCTTCTGAACCAAAAGGCTGCTATTTTTACTAGCACTCAGAAGCATCAAATGTCAAATAAGCACCATAGCACCCAGTAACTACTGGCCATGTACTAAGATATCAGGGCAAAGGGAACTTTAAAACACTTACCACAATGCTCAGAGATTGTTAAATCTCCACTGCATTCCTTTAGAGGCTGCTTTTTACATTGCTGCATGTAGAATCAATAACCTATAGTTCTTTGAAATTGAAAAATCTGAGAAATTATGTATGTGCTGTTCCTGACCTAAAAATGCTATCTACTGTGAGATGCTCAAAGTAGAGGTCACTTTGCCTAATATGGATTTTATCTTAAAGTTCCAGTATCATACTTGGCAGATTTGGCCAGGCTGATTTTCCTGTAAGGGCGTATAAGAAAGTCTCATGCAACAATAATTAAGTGCTGATTTTACAACATGAAGAATTTGAGCTGCTCAGAGATAGGATTTCCTGGTCACTTGACTATGCTACTACTGCAGAATTGTATTTGCAGATCTCTGAAACAGCTCTCCCAAGCTGTCAGGATGAATGGGCAGATGACAGAGAGGGGGTGACAGGTCAGATGAGCGGGTAAGGCCATATCTCTACCTTCCAGTTAGGATCCAATGACAGCTGGGGCCCAGAGGAATGACTCCTTCCCCACCTGAGCATGAGGGGCAGCTAACTGCTGGACTGACCAGCTGGTTCCAGCACACTTGGTCACAGAGCAGGCAAGGGTCACACTGTAGCATTGCATTGCACAGGAGCTGTTCGGCCAAGTCTCCCTCGGCAACTTGACAGACCTGGATTCTGCTGCCGCCCCTTCACAGCTCCAAGTGAGCCCACTGCTTGCTAATTTATTTATACCAGGTTGTTTGGAAGAGAAGTTGATTGGGCCATTAGTGTCAACTATGTCAGAAGACAATAGCAGTGGAAGAGTTTTGCTGGCAGATTTGGGACACATGAGAGAGCACTTTGAGGCTAAGAAACTGCAGATATTTCAGATAACTCAATTCTCACAGCAAATAAAGACATGAATTCTATGTAGTACATTTAAAAAATACACTTAATATTAAGAACTGATTATAAAGTTACCACTATTAGTAGTTAAGCAGGACATCTTTCAATTTTTCATCTGCCTTAAGACACTATGTTTATTGTTCTGTTCTTCCTTTTTAGAGAAGTTATTAGGCTTCTTCCCTTTCCTTCCTCCTCCCGACCCTCCCCCACTTTCTCCAGAGTTAGTATTAGAATCAAAATCTTCTAGAGCCATGCTATGATGTAGCATCTTTCCTTCCAGATAATGAAAATTTAGGGTGATAGTTTTTTCAAAAGAAAAGCAATACTTTCAGGTTACTGGCATCTCACAACTGGCCCCTAAGTTTCCTGTTTTATTTTATTTTATTTAATGAAGTCATGATTAGTAAAAAGCCTTGTCTGAAGAATTTTGAGCAGTAAAGTGTATAAATTCATCATCAGACAGGAAAAGCTTAAAGAGATTTTTTCTTCTGTATTATATGTGAGGAATTAGTTACATTCATGAGGTTGTGATAAATATACATCCTGTGTTCTTTCAAATATGATAGTGATGAACATTATGGTCTGATGACTAAATATAGGTTTCCAGAAGGAGAGCACATGTGAAAGCCTGAAATGCATGTGTCTGAAAAATTAGTACCCAGTATGCTAACTATGAGTAGAAGAATATGAATGGGATAATAAAGCTGCATTTGGTCATAAAAACAAAATCAGAAAGAACTTTAAACTTGCTTAGTAGATTAGGGTGGCCCTTGTGTTGGTGAAAACTTGATATGACAGGTGGAATGTATTTCGTTTATCTGTAATTAAACATGTTAGACACCAAACTTTTGGCTACTGGTCACTGGCAGAAAAGGCTTAAACATAGAAACTTTTAACTTGCTTTCGAATTCACGTACATGAAGCAAGGTCTATTATCAATTGCAGAGAGCAAGTTACTCTTCTATGAAATGTTAAAATTGGCAAAAATATTATTTTTTTTTAAATTATGAAAGATGTATAGCCTTAGCAACAAAAATTTTAAGTCATCTTTTTCGCACATTTCTTTTCCATGCTTTCTCCAAGCCCTTCCAACAACATTCCAAATCCCTTGTTGACAAACCTAAGGGATATAGTTTCTAATTTAGATTATGTTTTTCATGTTCTTTTGGTCTTTAAAAAACAAGTACATATAATTGCTCATTTACTGTTCTTGGGTTTGCCATTATTTGGATTCTTGTTGATGTGTTTGTTTATCAGGGCAAGAAGATGGCAGAGTCAGTTCTTTGTTGCTTGTATTTCTCTGTGATAATGAAAGAATGTGAACAAGGTGCTATTTCAGTAAGAAGTAAGAGTATAGTAAGAGTGTAGTAAGAACAAAGAACAGGAAACAGTGTATTCCTTTGTTCAGGAATCAAAATCTTGCAGACAGTTTGTGACCTGAGCAGCTCTGTTTCCTCTGAGATCTATGCCATCTGGTGTCTCTCTGGTTTTCTCTGAGCTTTCCAAAAGTCACTCATCTAGTTTCATCAACTGTGGTCCCAGCCCTTCAGTTTGCAACTTCTCCTTAAGTTTCTTCTCTTGCAGATATCTCCAAGAAGCACAACGGTTATTAAATGCAGTGTCTTCCAGATTTTTAGTTATTTAACATTTCAAGCAGGCATTGATGAATTCTTTCATGAGACCTAGATGGAAAATGGCTAGAAGTTTGTGTGCGTTAACAAGGTCTGTCTTTCTTACAGATCAAAGGCATCTTTACTAGCACAAATGCTTCCAGCACACTTGCATATTGTCCCAATTAATAATATTATATAAACCTCTCCAAAATTCCTAGGAGTGGGAGGTTTAGAACCTGCTGGGTTATTTTTGGAGATTATTTATAAAAGACTGTTATCCACATTCTGTGAGACAAGCCACATGAATGGGACATTCTGAAAAGTAAAAAATAGAAAATATAGCCTCACTTCTTGGTACTATATATATATTTTTGTTTTGAAAAAGCTTTCTTCCTGCTTTTTAGTGAAAGAAAGTAATGGGAAATACTTTTTATCATTAAAAAAATCTTGGTTATGACTTTAATGTAAAACAAGGGTGTGAAATTAAAGAAATGGATGGAGATGTTAATTCAACTCCTTGATTTGGGCAATTTCACTGAGAGAAGAAGATATTGCTAGATTTCTCTGCATGATATCCTTCAAATAGCAGTACATGAACTTTCATAATCACTAATACATTTATATTCATGTATTGTACAGGTTTGTGAGTCAATTGGATAGTGAATTTATGCACAATAAAATATGTATGAAAGGATTATGAGCTATAGGAGGACTGGAGCTTTGGGTTCAGGATAAAGGCAAAGTTAAGATCTTCTGGAACATTTAGAAAGTAAAGAACTAGATGGATGGTAGGAGAAGAAGTTTGCAGCAATTATACCACAGCTAACCAATGACACGCCCTGGGCTTTGCTAAATCTATTAGATGTCCTAGGAAGTCACATCTTTCCTGCAGAGGAGGGGTGTTGAGAAGATACCTGCTGTCATGCCAAAGAGAAAAGAGCTGGCTTATAATGACATTGATGATCTCTCCTGAAAGATAACTTCTCCTACAGCTCTGTTTTGGTGTGGGAGGATGGCCTGCCTTGTCTTTCTTATGCAGTACTATCAATTTGCATTGATTTATTTCAGCTATGATTTTTGATCTAAATCAAAAATCTAGTGTGAACTAGATTTCTTCGTATGGGCAGAAAAATGTTCACTGTCATTTGCCTCTGTACAGTGGAATAATGGGCTGTCTGGGAGACCCCTCCTCGAAAGAATTAGCTGACCAATAAATTAGAGAAGCCAGCCTTACGGTAGTGCCTTATAGAACACTTTATAGTTCTTGTTGATTCCCAGCTGATGCTTGCTTCAGGCTTCGTTATTCCTTAAGAATATTTTAGGATGAATAAAGGTTGAGTGAATGGCATCATAATCAATAGCTGAAGTGCAAAATAGCTACCCTGGTCCATTGTATTACAGTCCTGCAGCACTATTACAGAGAACTTTTAGGCTCTCTGCCAGATTCATTCAAGTACCATAAGTAAGTGGTCCTGTATTTTGAGATAAAACTCAAAATGCTGTTTCTTTCTGTATCTTCACCCTGTATTTTAACTTTTTCTTCAATAATATTTTATTATACTTATTGTTTCCTTTACTGGAAGTCTTGTGACTTAACGTATAAAAACCAGTCCTCAAATTGGATGTTTTTACAACAGAAGTATTCCAAACTCCCCACCAAATTAATGCCAGCAGGCACTTCATGTGTTAAGGAATAGTAAAATCGCTGTTGGCCTTTAATACATTTAGGTCATACTAGAGGATGATGATTGTCTCTCGGATTCAGCTGGCTTTAATGATGCTACTTTTTAAATGCATGAAATTCCAACAGGCAACGGGCAGAAACTGATGCACAGGAAGTTCCACCTGAACATGAGGAAGAACTTTTTTACTGTGTAGTGATCACACACAGGAACAGGTTGCCCAGAGAGGCTGTGGATTCTCCCTCACTGGAGATATTCAAAGACCATCTGGACACAATCCTGTGCCACGTGCTCTGGGATGACCCTGCCTGAGCAGGGAGGTTGGACCAGATGAGTCACTGTGGTCCCTTCCAACCTTAACAATTTCGTAATTCTGAGATTCCAAGAAATTTTCCAAGAGTTTTCACAGTTAGCCCGACTGCTAACCCCTTAAAACTAGCTGATATGTTGACAGTGACCTGGAAGAGGTGATTTGAAGATCCCAAGTTGGAGACTAGCCAAAAGGCTTAGCTATAAGTTTTTGATTCTATGTAAGACGTAAAAATTTCATATTTTCTTAATTCTTAAAATGTTTATTTATATGTTACTTGTCAAAATATTAGAGCAAAATCTGTTATTTCTGTTCACAGATATTTCCGAGTCAAATAAATGATAAGGTGCTCTCTTGGTGTGAAACAGTTTTGCTTATGTTGCCTAGTAACAAAAGGAAAAAAAAAGGTGAAAAGCAGAACTTTGGAGCTGGTAAAACAAACAACAATATTTACACCAATGGAATGAGAATTCTTGCTCCCTTGGTGATGACTGCAAGTTTATCACAGTAGCACACTTACAATGCTTACTGTTTGAAATGCTGGCTAAATCTGTGTGAAAAACTTGTCTATGTCCACTCACATCGTAGGAGTAGAGTAGAAAGATGTAATCTGTGGTCTTTTCTGTTGCATAGCCCCATTCCATTTTCTTCACCATCTTGTGAATATTGCAAAGGCAGTTCCCTTTGGTTTAAAGAGTGCTGCTGGTGAAAGCTGACTACTATATCTATCTCTACTTTGCAGTCTCTGACAGTCTTACATTTTTATCATTGCAGTTATAGAATATTTTTAAGGAACAGCATTTTTTTGCTAGTGTCACCCAGTACACTAACCCATTGCAAATATATGTAATACATTTTTCATCAGATCGTCACAGAATTTCAATAATTTAATATAGTTCAAAAATAGCAGTTCACTTTAGGATGCATTCTTAAGCATACATAAATCTTTTTGCATAATGAATATTGCTAAACTTATTATTGCTAGCTTATGTAATCATTGTTGAGCTAAAATTTTTGCTATTTGCCTGGCCACAAACTGCGTATTTTCAAAACCCATGTACATTCACTAAAACTGACAGCTTCTCTCTGATAAATACAGCAGTGCAAGAAGTAAAATCACTCAACAGCAATCACACAACACCTTTGCCCCTATTTGGATGGGGACAAAGTCTGCCCTGGTATCCCAGACCCAATCCTATACACAGATGCATGTGGACAAGACCCTCGGGCTAATAAGATGCCTCAAAAACATCATCTTGCAGCAAATAAATGCGATTCAGAAGAGAAGTTTTAATATTGTGAACTAAATTGATTTTTAAGGCTAGCAATGGGAAAATTTGTTCAAATTGAGTTTGAAAATATACTGCAAGGTATGTGGTCATAAACTGTCAAAAATAATTGACTTCAGCTTCTCTAATTTTAGGGTGGAGGGTGAATGTTCATAAGAACAGGCAAAGAAATTATGATTCTCTTTCATATGCAGGAATATTTATTGTTTTGCAAAGATAACAAGAGTGGCATTTAAGAGGAGTTATAACAATAATAACTTTTGAAGGACATGTTCAGCTAATGACTTGTAGATAGTAGAGGAAGGAGGAGGAGTGCATGAAGGTGTAAGTTACACGTACATATATGTGTTTGTGTTTCTAGTGTATGGTAGAGAAAGGACGGTGAGAAAGAGGGACGAGTGACACACGGAATTCAGGGAGCACGTGACTGAGATTTGAAGGGAAAAGTAAAGAGGAAAAAACGCCATCTATCTCGTTACCAGTCAGCTCTGAGTAACTAGGAAAGAATTACATTTCCACATAGCATAAACAATATAGTTCACTAAAAAAGCTAAACATTATTTGCAGGCTTTTTAAAAAAATGTAATTATTATTTTAGAAACAACTGTTCTCCTTCATGTTCTCTGATGGATCCGACCTATAGTACTTCTAAAAGTGCTTCACACAGGCAGGGGATCCTGATGAAGAACACTGAAATTCTAGACCATTCTAAGTGAATAGCAGCTCACAAAAGTGTTACACTTACTGCAAGGAAGATTATTCTCTTAATAAACTAGATTTTCCTGGGAAAATGGTGTTTTTTTAGAATCTGAAGCTTGGAATTTTTTCAGGAAAATGCAGGAGATTTATGAAAACTTGGTTGAGAGAGTATTCTCAGATCAAGATCTGTATTAAGGTCACATATATGATCTAGAGGAGACCTGGCAGTTGGAGTCATTCCCACTGTATCTTGTGCAGTCTCTGGCCATACACAGAGGTGTGGGGATGCTAACAGCTCAGGGTGTTCCACTTGTCATCCTGCTGGTGACATCATTTCCAGCTCTTTTTATTGTCATGACATCACTGTTTGCAGAACACGACCAGAGGTTAGATTTAAGACATTTACATTCTTGGAAGGTTTTTCTTTGGCTGCAGGAATCCTTTGCACATGGCACAGCTGCAAAGATGGGGCCTTGTGAGGTGGCCCCTTAAAAACAGACAGATGCTTACCATCAAGGCAACAGTGCTGGTGAACACTTTGCATAAGAAAAGCACAACCTGAATGTGTCTATGCATATATTATTGCATATATACACGTACATGGCTTTTAATATATATATTTATATAGAAAACAACTTCTAAGGGTTGGTCATTAAATTATATAAAGCAATATATAAAGCTAACATGACAGACAACTTGAAATCTCTGCATCAACAGCATAATGGACAATAAATCATCAAATTGGTGAGGTTAAAAATTATTTTCCTTTGATTATTTCATGTGATATTTGCCCTGCTGTTAGAACAGTTACATGGGGAATAAATGCATGTGATATTCTGGGTCAGTTTTTGTATATGCTGAGTTTCAATAATTTTTGTTATCATATATTCAATATAAAGCAATAGGAAAGACACTGGAAACAGGCCTAAGACATTTTTTTTGGCAGATTGTCATCCTTCTTTGCTCATTGATTTAGTTAACAATCTTGGCTAGATTTGTAAGGCATACTGTGAGCCTGTTTCCTTTTAAGATACACAAATCAAGGGTCCCAAATTGGCCAAATATTCTGTGTTTGTTTTAAATACTTCATTACAGAATCATTAATGTCTTAAATCCAAACATAATGAGCCAAGCCCACTTAATATTATATTGTCTTTTGGGATGGTAATCTGACCTGATGCTAGATTTTGACAGTGCCATTCTTTTCTGCCCTTGCAGTCAATGGAAAGACTTGAGCTTGATTCACATGATTAAATGTGATTTATATGATTAAACTGATACCAGGATGAGAAATATCACACCATAAAAAAACCTATTTCTCTATGGATAGTTTAACTATACTGGAAGGGTTCTTCTTTTCAATTTCTTCCTGTATAAGAATTAGCCTTTCCACTTTTTTTTTTTTTCTCAATAGGACACTGATGATGATGTGTCAGTATCAGTTTGTGTCTTTGCATATTTCCAAGATTTTTTCAAGAATCAAGTGTTGCTAAAGTATGACAAATTCATGTTCATGCTTTTACAGACTCCTTGTGTGGCAGTTCCACACCAAAGAGCTGTGAAGAACAGACAAACACGTTGTCAGTCACACCAGAGAGCTAAAAAACACATATGAGAAGAAACTTCTGTTTTTTCTTCAAACTATACACATTATTAATAAGAATTGCATGGTATATTAGTTAAGAGTTTGTCATGTGCATACAGAGGTACTGGTTAGCCTAAGAGCACACTCCTGAATATTCAGTTTGTTTCATGTGCAACTGACAGTGGCTTAATGGAGAATAATGAATAAGTCACTGACACAAAAGTGAAAGCAGAAAAAAAACCTCTAAAAAGGCAATTCCCACTAAACACAGAAAAAGCACTGAAAGGAAAATATTTTCTGGTATGCTTTTCACTTCTTTCAACTGTTGTGCAGATGTGATCCACCACATACCTTGCACTCCATGTGTGCAAGTTGAGGGACCTGACATGTGGTTCCCTTCTGGTTCTCCTACAGGGTGAGAATCAGAAAAAAATGCATTCAGTCATCTCTTCTTCCCTGAAGGTCTTTCCCTGAGGTCTGAAAATGGTTTACTGGTGGACTTGGCAGTGTTAGCCATACAGTTGGACTCAATCTTACAGGTCTTCTCCAAGACAAATTATTCTATGATTTTATGGTTGGTGTGTACATTCAAACTGCTGCACCCATTGTCATAAGACTGCTTGAGCTCCTTTCAGTGTGCGTGGCTCACTTCACAAGGTATTGAATTTATCTGAGAACTCTCGGTTAAAAAAATTTTTATTTGTGTTAGGAGCAACATAAGAAAGGATTTTGCTGGGTGGTAAAATGGAAAAAGAGGTTGTTTAAAAATTTATGAGACTTTTAAGATTAGTGTTTAAAGTGTGTTTGGTTTCCATGTAATACAATAAAATACTTTCATGATAATTCAGAAATTTTTAGTGTGGTAAGTGATAAACACATACCTTTTGATGCTAAGGTCAGAAAGCCAAAAGCTCTGCTGGGTCAGACACACAAAAGGAACAGTCTAAGTACTTTAAAAATGGTGTGCACCTGGAGATCATTTGGGGGGGAGGGGGAGAAAGGTGCTCACACTCATGTAATGGGCTGATGTTATTTTTACACTGCTTATTGCCATTAATATATTTGAAAAAAATTTTTTTATGGTCCCCCACATTCCTGTCCAGCATCAATTCCAGCTGAGCTTTGGCCACACAGATTTTCTCCCGACAGTGGCAAGCAGTATCTCTATTTTTCCCTTGTCACCTGACCATGCTTCCACTGGGCACACACCTTCCTTTCCTGGCTTATTTCCGAGAGAAGATTCCTGTTCAGCCAAGCTAGCCTTCTGCCTCGCCTACTTGACTTGTGACATCTGGGAATTTCTGTTCCTGTGCCCTTAGGAGGTGATGTTTAAAAAGTGATCAGCACTGATGGACCTCAGGACATGCAAAAACATTTTTCACAGGTCCTTACTAACTAATTCCACCAGCAGCCTGAAGCCTGCTCTCCTCATGTCCAGAGCTGAGGTTTTGTTGGCACTATTTCTCCTGTCAACAGAGATTTTAAACTCCATTGTTCTTTTAATTAGGGTCTGGGACACATTTTTTTAGCTACAGACATTTATATGTGAATTTCAAAGACCAAAATAGTAAAGAGAGCTAAATTATCAATAAATGGTGGATAAGTGGTGGTAGGGTCCTATTGTTTATAATATTTATGCCAAATATCAAGGTATTGCTTGTGAGATAGTCTAATATATATTTTTTCTGTTTAATATATTATATATAAATTTAACATATTTAATAAAAATTAAATATTTAAAATATTTAATTTATTATTATAGTTGCACCTCTAAAGTGCTTAGCACCAGTAATTTATTGACACCTTATCAACAAATTATGAAAGTGGAATTACTGACAACTCTATTGGATCATTTGTGAAGAGCTTTTCAGGATATATAATTATGTAAACAGGGTGTTTCTTTTCAGAAAACTTTTTTATTCTGCCATTCATTTGAGGAGTAAGCCATTTAACATCTCTCTTTGTAGTTTATTATCACAGTGAGACACTAGTAATCAGAAGGTAAATGGCAGAAAATAATTCCTGTGAACCCGATTTAAGAAGTAACAGTAATAAATCAAATTCAGTTTTCTTTTTTGCCTTCTTCTTCATGCACTTAAAGCATAAACATTTGTGGTGTGTTTTGTGAAGCAATTGGTTTAAGACGAGATACTTGAATTATAGAAAACACAAAATGGCTTTATAAATACCTTTATTTAGCATCAGCTAGCATTAATGCTTTCATACAGAAAGCCTGAATTATTCTCTGAAGAGAGGATATAGCTTCTTTGAGAAGACGATTTCATTTATTGTGCTTTGTTGGCACTTGACAATCATCAAGGCAGGAAAGGCAGGGGAAGCAATGCTGGTATTTTAAGTGTTAGTACTCCCACTGTAATAAGTAAGAGCTTGCTGAGAAAAAACGTCCATTGAAGAATGTCATGCCAAACTTGATAAGAAATCCTCTAGCAAATAATGCCTTGTGAGTTCAGAAATAAAAACATGATTTCACAAGAAATTTTCAAATGTTAAGTAAAAAGAAAAGTATTCTACAGAAATCTCATTTGTTGATTGTAAGAGTCCAGGATATCTCCAACAATTCCCCAGACTGTACTTGTAAGTACGGCAACAATCTCTGCCAGTATCTTTCACTTACTCAGGTCAGTGTCCCTGAATGAGCTGTTTTGATTAATGCTTGATTCCTCCTGGCCATGTGGGCTTTTTGTTTTCTTGTACTTGGTGGTTATAATTGCTAATGTTCTATTAAGGTGAACAAATGGAAATGCATCTCTCACTGTATGTGAGTGGGATGTTAGAGGCATGTTGCAGGAGGCAGTACTGAGTCCACTTGCATCCTTAAAAGAACTGTCCTATTCAAAAAGTTTAATTTCAATTTTGCCTTCAGATGGAGAAAAACACTTTTGGCAAACATCACTGGAAGTCTATAATTAGGTTAGCAAGTGCCAATTAACCTGAGGGTTTGGTGCATCTGGATATTTTTCAATATGCTTTTCTTTTGCTTTCTATGTTTGGTCTTTTATCCCTAGGACTCAACTTTCCTGTTCCTTCCCACAAGGAAAGCTGATTTCTAGCAGTAAAAGGTCATCGAACTTTCTTCTGCTCACATTTTAGTCGCTTCCTTCATTGAACTGTCTCTCATTTTACCTTGCAGGCTTGCTAGTGGATCAGAGGAGAGCATTCTTTCTTGTTCCAAACTACAGGGAAACATTCTGGGATGACAAGATCTGTTGAGATGGAAATCTATCTTAAAACAAACAAACACTCTCACATGAAGCATGGTCACAACCTCTGCTTCTCCCAAGGTTGTTTCTGGTCAGTTTTTCACTCTTTTTACTTTCTGGCTTTTTTTTATGAATGATATGTTTGGGCTAAAGTCTTCAAAACATAAAAAATGGTGCTATCCAACAGCCTTTGGCAGTTGGAAAACATGATATTGTTTAGGGAGAGTACACAGACTTTGGTATTTTCTGTGATTTGTTTCCATCATACTATACTATCCGGGGGAGGAAACAGAAATTAGGGATGACAATAGGCAGAAATCTACCTAATCGCATCGGTATTTGTTTAAAGACTTGTGTGTGAATTTCTTGAATCCCAGCTGAGGAAACTGAAGGTATCTCCCTCCTGTGGCAATAAACTTCAGGAATTTATTAATCTCAGTGTAAACTTTGTTTTAGAGATTATCTACTAATTTCAAAGAGTATGTCATCATTTCAATGTTTCATTACTTGGTCAAAAAGAATTCTGCTCATCCCATACCCTGTCATAGGGTGCAGCTGGGAAGCCAGGAGTAGGAGGTGATCCCCAGCACCCCAGGGAGCAGGGCAGCTGGAGGAAGCCCTAGCTCCATCTCCAGGTGAGTCTGTGGTGAGGGGATGATGGCCCTGGGGACCAAAATGGGTCCTGGTCCATGGGTGGGGAGAGGCCCAGGGGATGCTGGGCAGGACCAGGCCAGTCCAGCCTGTTGGGAAGCCTTGCGTGCTTTACTTTAAAAAAAGAAAAGCACTTTAGATCCACTTTTTTTTTTTTTCTTTTTTTTTGGTGATTCTTTTTGGTTTAATTAGATAGATATAATCCCTATTTTAATAGCGATTCAGAATCTTTGAACAACGTATTTGTTTCAAAGGCAAACTAATTAAAAATTATCAGAAAATACTTTTTAAAAACATTTTTTTCAGCAGAATTTGTGGTGTATACATTGAGTACTTTGATATTTGCTGATGCTTACTTATCCAATTCGGACTGGTTCCTCTGTACAATAGGCACGTATCTCCGATTGCATTTTGTGTTGGTATGATAAATGGTTGGGCATCTTCAAATGAGACAGTAAAATGAACAAACCTTTGTGTGGCTAGATATTTCTTTCCTTGCTCAAGGCTGGCATTCCTGAAATAACCCTATTAAAGTTAGTGAGAGAATTCTACATTTGAAGCAGTGAAACCTGGCCTTCTGCAGTAACAGAAGCTGCAGGAAGAAGAAGAGGAGAAGTTAGCTGTGTTGTTCCAGCTAAATTTGTACTTCTGGCTGGTGTACTTTGTTAAAGTCCTAATTCTCTAAACCGAGTCCTAAACTCAGATGTAGCACATCCAATTCTTAAAATCCGAATGTGACAATCCTGTTTCAAACTCTTTGTAGGGCTCTTGTTCAGCCAAAAAAGAAATACCAATAGGATTTAAAATGGCACATAAAATCTTAATGAATAAGTGTTTATTCATCAAAGTGCCAGTTAAATCACTCAACTTGGAAAAGACTCACAAGAACTGCAAAACAGAATTTATTCTCCCATTCCCTCATTTTGAGCAAGTCCATGGATATATCTGTTTTATTTGCTGCACCCCTCATCTCTTTAAAACTTATGTTATATAGATAGGAGAACTGAATATCTGCAAAGATAATATTACACATTTTTTGTCAATCCTTAATTTGATAAATTGAAAAGCAAAGACATTTTATTGCCCAGTGGATTTTCTTAGCAATCCTTTGTTGATAGCTTCACTTCATTCAGTCTGTCTGCAGAAATCTTTTTGCTTTTGTGTCCACTGTGTTCAATGAGAGAAAAAAAGACATTTAAGCAGTATTTATTATTTCCAATCAGATTTCTGAAATCTTTAGTGTTGCTTGTTACCAGTATTGGAATCATCAATAAAAAAGAGAAAAGTATTGCAAAGTATGCTTTAGAGGTTTACATATTTAACCTTACATATAAAACACAATTAATATTATGTAGAAGATAAATATGAAGCTAACTAGATAACCATATATATGTACCACAATAAAGGTTATAAACCATTGTATCCTTCTGCAACCCAAACACAAATTCCATGAAACAAATACCAGCTCATTTATGGGATCATGGTTGCAGTGAAAGCAGAAAAGCCCTGATTGTCACTGGTAATCCAAAACCATGTATAACTGGGTTTTTCCTATCTCCTATTTTGGTATGTATAAAGTAATTTTTTCCTTTTCCCATAAAAACGGCATAGTGGTGGTCCTCTAAACATCTGTTCAGTGACTGTATTGGTCATTTTTTTCCAAATGCTTTTTGTTTTTTAGAATAACTTGTATATTGTGCTCTGAATTTGTATCATCATCAGATAATGTGGAGTTAGTTATGAAGTACACTCTGATTCTT
The DNA here is from genome assembly GCA_013397115.1 of Edolisoma coerulescens. Classification (NCBI taxonomy): domain Eukaryota; kingdom Metazoa; phylum Chordata; class Aves; order Passeriformes; family Campephagidae; genus Edolisoma; species Edolisoma coerulescens. The sequence goes on from VWZW01002784.1 coordinate 539,912, forward strand.
TGGTTTGATCAGTATCAAGATATAGGTATCTCATTCACAGACCCAGAACTGCACAGCATGGAAACATGAATTGCTTCCATTCCTTTGAACAAAATATTCTAGCACAACAGCATGTCATATCACAGCCAATTTCTACAGACTCTTTGCAGTGGCTCCCATGCATGGGCAGAAAGGGAAAAGTAAAAGAGAGAATTTGGTTAGAAGCAATTTCGTGGCTTTTCACTGGGTTGGTCTACAGGAAGCTATGACATAGTGCTGGCTCGGAAATAGATGGGAGGTGACAACAATTGACTCTTTTTTTTTTTTATGTAGTTCACAGCTTAGCTTATTAGAATCAAAGAATCTTACTGGTTATATCTAGATTTTTAAAATTTATTTCTTGCATGTCTTGATCAGAAAGGTATGGAGGTGTCATTCACAGATCTCTTCTTAGATGATGCACAGAATTTTTCTTACACAAAAGTCATGTCTCCAAAGCTGATTCTTCTGATGCACGCCAAAGAGTCAATTTATTACAGCAAAGTTGATATAGTCTTTTCATTTTCATATGTGACTTAATAATAACCTAAAAAAGGTCAGATGTTTCTGACTTTCTGTGTATTTGTTATATAAAAAACCCCTCTTCTTTTTTTTTGGCATTTAGCAGAAGAGTTTATTATTGCTATTTCTGATTTTAAAAAGAGACACATGTGCTTCTGCGTGTCCTACAATAGGTCTTCTGCAACTAAGGCTTGGAACCTAATTTTGCATTTTGCTGTGAATTCTTTTCACTTTCAAGTGCAGAGAAATAATCATTCTTTCTGCATTAGTTTTGAAAGTTTGCCTTTCACATACAATGCGTGGAAATCACTTTCATTTCAAAACTATTTTCTTCAGCTATTCCAAAGGTACTAATGTAAGACAAAAGTATCTGGAAGAAAAAAAAAAAAAGAGAATTGCAGTCCAGTTTGGCTGATGCAGGGAAATGCAGACTACATCTCTTGTCCCCGAAGTCCAGAGTAACCCTGCCAGAAGAGATTCTCTAAGAGGCACAGACTGGAATTGAGGCAAGCAGTGCCTGCCTTAAATGGAACCCCAGTCTGCTTTGGAGAAGAAAGTTTACTTTCGGCAACCTCGCCTCAAGCTACAATAATTTGTCAAGATACACTTCTGCAATTGTGAAAGCCATTTCAGACCTTGGAAGATGAATTTATTTGTGTTTGAAGTCAGTTAGTCACTAAAGGCAAAGTCACAGACTCCAGAAAAGGGCTGACTTAGTTGTTTAAAGAATGACTGGTGAAATTGAGATACCAGTTAATTGCAATTCATTAGCTCCTTGGCTAATTGCCTTTGGAACAAAGGGATCATCACTCTCATTAGGTATGTGTTTGCATTCAAATCTCCTTAGCCACTTATAGTTTGACCTCTGGTTCTTCTGGATCTCCCTGGCTTGGCCCTGATCTCTTCTTTAAGGAGCTCACCTGCTTCAGACTCTTCAGGAACCTGATCCAGTAGGAGTGTACAGAAAGGGCCTGTCACTGAAGAGACTCTGGTTTCCCAATTTTTTTTTTTTTTTCTTTGAGCATAATTATCATAAAATATTCTAGTTGTGGAAAAGCACTAAGTTGTTACATATCATAGTTAGTAAAGAAGCATTTGCAGCTGATGCTTTTGCCAGTCAGCACAATTTGATTAATAAAATTGTACTTGTAAGAGGGTGTACTTGTACATGGGTGCATTGCCTGGAGCCTTCTTTCCTGAAGAATTCCATCTGATTTATTATTTACCACAGTCCTGCTTTGGTGGCACAGTTTAGGTGAAGAACAGCTTGCACAGCCTGGGGGTGTATAAGCTCTGTAGCTGCCCCATTTGGGCAGAGTCCCTACCAGCAGAGCCTGCTAAACTACTGCTGCTCTGTGGCCTCTCCTACAGCTGGAGTAAAACTGCTTCTGGTCTGACCTGATCTCGAGTGTATTCCAGTTTTTTTTGCAACAGTAGAAGCTGCCTGTACAGAACCTGCCTGTAGAAATGTCACAGAGGAAAAGATATCCCACCTACCTCAAAAAAATAGCAAAATGTTCTGTCTGCAACATTTTTAATTGCTGTTGAATCAATACCAAGAGTCAGAAAACACTGTGTTTAGTACATAGCCTGATTCTGTAACACTATTGTAAGGGTAATTCTCTGAAATTTGGGTTCTTTCTTTTATTTCTGTAATTTTTCCTAAACAATCTTTGGGTTAAGAAAAGAATTAATCTAAACTAAGCCAAGAATCTTTCCACAAACTAAAGTGCACACTACTTTAGTCTTGGGATTAACCTTCTTATTTAGTTTCCTTCAGCTAGAGGAACACTCTTAGCATGGCCTAGAACAGCTTTCTCAGTACTCAGGCATTTTTAGAATGATATTTGAAGAATAAAACTAAAAATTTTTAAAAAAGAAAGAAAAAAAAAAAAAGCCTGAGAAATGGACTACTCCATTTAGCTTTATATCATGATGCTGACACAAAACCTTAGGGACATATTGATTGTTTTGTGGAAAAAGCAAAGTGAATGAATTTAATTTGGTAAGGGATTTACTTCCAGGACTTTGAGGGCAGATCTTAGTAGAAACGGTGTGTGATGGCTATTATTAAAATCTGCTTTTCATAATAGCCATTTATTTAATTCTGATTAATTCCAGTTCTTTCATTCAATACATTTCAAAGTAAAAACTTCCATGCTGTCCAATGCTGAGAAAAAGACAGGTTTCTGATGACTACATTTCACATCTTTAATATTTAAGGCAGTAAAATATATTGAAACTTTATGAAATTTTAAAGCTCCTGAGGTCCTTTCAAGTTGAAAAAAATGCTGTCAAATAAGGAAAAATCCCTCTGCCTACTAAGTCTATGTGCAGAGATCAGACATAATTTTGACCATGAGCAAAATAGATCTGCTTTTCAGGGTCACTTCAGGTGTATAGGTGTATATAGGAAAGACAGGTCATCACTTCAGTTGTAATTCCCCAAGCTTTATCCTTTCCTAATATCCTAATACACCTTTCCTCTTAAACAGGGTGTGAGTTCTGTACTGATCTGAAATTTCACTTAGAAGGGTACTATAAACATCATCATTTATTCAATTTAAATAGTGTTGGTCAAAAAGCTTTTCAGGGATACAATTTCCCATCACAGAAAGGCAGTTTTTTTTGAAAAATATATTTTTCTAAAAGTCCATTAATTCTGACAAAATCACAAAAGGAATTTGTGAAATGTTTTTTCTATAACAATCTTATCACTTCTGATTTTTTTGTTTGTCCACACTTTTGAAATACAGAATGCTGCTTCTTTGCTTTTACAAGAAGCCCACATAAAATAACACTCAAAACAAGCTACAGTGACAATATACGCTGATTTAGAAAACAAGAATAAAACAGTGCAGTGCTAAAAAGGTGACAAAATCTCACCCTTAGAAACCACACTTTTAAAAATATTAAATGTAACACATCAGAAGCGACAATGTTGGAATCTACCTGACAGAAAACAAGAAACTAGATGAATATCCTCAAAACCAAATGCCAAAATTTCAGAGGTTCCCATATGGCTAGATTCAAGTCACCTACTACTATATATGTGCGTGATACTCAAAGCTGAAAGGAATTTGTAAAGATCTCTCAAGATCAATGGTGTTATGGTGTTTTCATTACTGCAGAATTGTCCTTATATGGTGGTCAAATGGAAGTGAAAGTCATTTTTCAGTAGGCACACTCCACATACCAGCAAGACATTCTCAATTTGGCTGTACTATTGGACATAAATATATATTTATGCATCTATACTTTCAAAATAAAGATTTAAAAATTAGAAGAGAGAGTCATCATTTCAGTCAAGTTTACAGGAAGATCTACCTATCTAATACTTTCAAGCTAATATTCTCTGTATTTAATATTTTTCAGGCATCTGGAGACAGATGCTGCAACAATTAAACATATAAAAACATACTCTGAATTTATCATCGCAAGTCATATCCTAAGTGATTCATGTTTCTGAAGTCTCAGTGATATTTAATAGAACTTAGAAATGGTTGCAGTCAAGGTGTATACTTAATCCACATTTTTTAATCACAATAATGTAGACTGACAGGGCAACGAGCAGTACATTTTCACAGAGAAATAGAAAATGGAGTGATTTGTAATCATATGCACTTATTCTGCGCATTTTTCCTAATAAAAGAGACAGAAGTTATGTTGTTATCATTCATTCCTTTATCCCAACTGCAGTCAGTTTCAAAAGGAACATGAATTAAATGCCTCTCTCTTCAAAGGAAAATCTTTTTTCATCAGTTTGTGCCTCTCTTTATGCATGAATTAAAATACATAGATGGAGATAATTCCTTGTACTTCACTTTAGATGACAAAGAAAGTCATTATGACTTCAACATAGTCACAGACATGTAGGATTCAGCCCCAGATTTGCAGGTGTCTGTATTTCATTTGTCTACCTGTGTATCACTGCCTAAGATTCCACTATAGTCCATGGTGACCTAGTGTATAAAGTCTGTGAAGTCAGGATGAGATTGAGATTCAAATGCACACACACTATGGACACTGTCTTCTAGGTTTGAAACTAAATTACAACCAGATTCTACAGCAATTTTTCATCTGGTGGTGGATGCTTAACCTTGGAGGTTGCACCACTCTTGTGTATGCCACTTTAAGGTATAAGTTAATTAAAGGAATGACATTTCCTTTAGTAACAACCTTTAGTTCTTGCTGGGATCTCATTAATCTATTCTAGAAGTAGAAATATATTTTTTATGATTTCTGCAAATCCTCTGCTTCTTCATGTCTACACCTATGACTAACACTCCTATTTTTCCTTAGCAACCTGCCATCTCAAAGGCAACAGTAAAACCCAGACTACTCAGTTATAGTTAAAAAAAAATGTATGTAGTTTTTTTGAATCTGATGTAAAGAAAAAAAAAATTGTGAAAGATATTCCTGAGGATCTGAAAGGGAGTATATACCAATCCCACACTACTTTCTGTTACTGATCAATCCCTAAGCAACTTCCTGTAAGAAATTTCACTTCTGATTAATCCATATTGTGTTTTATTCCTGCTGCTGCTGAAGCATATTTCTTGTGACTAATCTGGCTTCATTCTGAAGACTTGCTAAGCTCTCAATCAGTGCAGATGGCTACAAGTTCAGCTACTTGAGATCCTCAACTGATTTCTGTTTGTGCCTTCTGACAAAAAGAAAATATCTCTTTTTGACATCAACTGAAGAGTAGAAGAGATGAAGCTTAACTAGGCAAATGCTGATATGTAAAGCATGGTTCAACAATTTCACTTGGGAGACAATATGAGCATAGTAATATAAGTAATGCTAATATCATTAACATAGTAACATAGTTAACAAAGGAATCTGTGGAATGGATGAGCTCCTTAGTAGAACACAGATCATGACAAATGGTGTTTTCACAGAATTTTAAGGAGAATGAGTGACACTTAGCATGGTCAAAACATATGTTTATCTACCATGCACTCATCTTCCATCAGAAACTTTGGTAAATACTAAAGGAAACAAAGTAATATCACAGGGATGTGCATCTCTGTCAGAACCTAAATTTGTAATACTCATTATGTCTATGAATAACGAGCAAGCTCCAAGGCATTTACCAACCAAATAATTCCTTTTGCTGATAAAGATAATACAATAGATAACTTAAACCACAAAAAATTTCCATACAGAATATTTTGAATAATATCTTAAATGGGCTATTATGTAGTTTGAAGTCTTTAGGAAATAATATAATGATAAGAAAATTTCATGGCACATTAGTAATACATCTAAGCAGTGACCAAGGTAAGACCGCTCAAGAAAGTCCATTAACAAAGCTGCCCCATGAACATAGAATCTTTTTCAGTCACATTAAGTTCATGATGAAGAAAAAGCACTTTTTTCTTCATCTGATTAAGGTTGTTGATTAAGTTTGAAAGTGGCAAGAACATGTACTGAATCATCATACATATGTTTTTCTGATAAGAGCAATACTGGAAGCATCAAGATATTACTTTGTAAAGTGCATAAATAGGACAAAACTTCTCACTAAGGAGCAAAACATCTTATCAAAAGTTCTTGGAATACAGCGTCCATCACCTGTTACTGAATTCTTAAATCAACCTGGTCTTAGCAGTGCAGACAGGGAGAATAAAAGCATAGTAAGATCTAGAATCTGAACATCTCATTAATATCATTGCAATGGAAGAGGAAGAACATAAGATTATATTGTGAAAATCTGCATCTTCATTAAAATCTTAGAACATCAATTTCACCTATACCAAAAAGAGGAAAAGATGGAACTTGTCTACTAAATACTGTATTTGTTCTAAGAGAAATTGATAAAGAAGGCATTTGAGATAATACTCCATTGAAATAATCTAATTTTCTGCATGAAAATATATTAAAGAAGCCCGGAGAAAGAATATAATTTCACAGAAAATACATAAGCCTGAGCAACAGTTGACTTCAGTTATGTTTACACATCTCACAGTATCAAACATATGGCTTATTCAGCCATTCCATCATCCAGAACTCAAATTAGTGTATGGTATTGTTAATTAATTCCAAATGAATGCTCAGTGGAGAGCTGCTTTTACAAAGAAGTGAATTCTACGATACAGTCATGCAACTGGATATTTTGCCCTTAATCACATGAGCACATATTTCTCTCTTTATAAAATAAAAAACAAAATAGTTGAGAACATATACCTGATATATTTTCATAAATTCCACATTGAAAAGAAATGAGAAATGAGGCAAATATGAAGAAATGGCAAAGTCTGAAAAGGTGGCACAGTTCTGGGATTCATGAACAAAATAAACATCACTGATACTTTCCTGCAGTTGACCCTTACTGATTTCTGCATTAATGAACCAATTGTCTTCACATGAGTTTTCTCTTCATGGGATATTAGGAAAATTTTTATTCCTCTTGAAGAATTTACATGTTAGCTATCAAATAATTTATATCTTTATAAAAAAGATTCCTGCAAGTGGGAGTCATTGGCTTCCTATAGAGGCTGTCCTTTTATGCTTCAAAAGTGCAGTTTGACCTTCTATCCACTGTGGCCACCAGTTTATAATTCCCAGTTTATACGCAGGAATATAAATTTTTCTGTGCATAAGACTCCTGAGATTTCCCTTTAAACAGCTGAAAGAACTTTCCCTCCTTGTTCGGATTGTACATAGCCTGGACTATTGACCTTGTTATAAACTCCTGGTCCCACTATGTTTGTCACAAACATACCTCTGAAGTTGAGTTCAGGATTTGAATTTTGGAACAACAAAGCAGACAGAAACAGTTTGGGACATATTTAATGGCAATGGGACCAAACTAAAGCAATGAAAATATTTAAAGAGTCAGGGGAAATATCTTGACATTGAGGTTTATTAGATCCTGGAATAGCTTCCTAAAGTGATCATGCTTACAGAATACTCATTTTAGAAATTTAGTAGAAATACAAGGGCATGCCTGGGTAGTATCCCAGATTTGGGACTTCATAATATTTTGGGAGCCAATACCATGCAAACAATCAGGCAAATTTATTGTGAGTTCTATGTTTAAATAATAGGCTAATAATAATAGGTTATGTAACATTCATTGACTTTATTATCTTTGGGTCTTGTTCACATATAGAAAATAGGAAAGTACCCAAATTAATCCTCAGTTTTGTTTAAACCATCCAATAAGAACAATGACCCAAAAAGTGTCTGAGTATGTCCTAGAATTAATAAGTATGTCAGCAGATATTTGTAAAGTTTCCTTGTGTACCTCACCACTGACCTCCATTAGCATTACCATTTCAGTCCAGTGTCAGCCCAAATATGCCAAATTCTACAGCACTTTTGACATTCCACTATTTCGCTGGGAAACTCACCACAAAAATAAACCTGATATCACTAATAATCTAATTCCATTTAAATGTTTTTAAACAAAGTTTCTATAAGAAAGAATATGTTAAAAAAATGCACATGGATTAATTAAATAAACTTTGTGTCTTTTCCACGATAGAGGGTTATTTGTACTAAGTATAGATTTAGACATGGAACTGACATTAGCAACCTGTATTCTCCCTATACTCATGCTAAACAATATCCAACGTATGAAACAACATGCAATTTTTCATCTAAAATATTGAAGTTGTGACATGCTTACATAGCAAAGGGAAATCTCACTCCATATAGTCAGCACTACTCAGTGTGAAAATAATACTGAGCCTCAGCCTCTTTTTAGTGAGAACAGAATATTACTGTGTGTCAAGGAAATGACACATAGACATATAAATTAAAATAAAAACCGCTGAGATAATAAAAATAAAATAAAAAAAATCTTTGCCGTGCTTGTTCTTAAGAGCCTAATTCATTACACACAATTTTAATTGAATGTACAGAAATCATTCTTTATTGGAACTCTCCTCAACCTTTATCTGTAAAGGCAGAAAAAGTGAGTATTTTCAGTATAGGAAAGGAAACAAATGGTTGATTTTTTCTTGGAAAAAATTGTAAAATGCTTTTATCACTAAATGTTGTTGAATTTTTTTTTTGTGGTTTTGTTTCCTCCCCTAGACCATTTGAAGAAAAAATTATTATTTCTATCTTATCTTCTCTTTTCATAGAATTATAGAATATGCTGCGTTGGAAGGGACCCATCAGGATCATTGAGCCCATGTCCCAGGCCCTGCACAGGACACCATGTGCCTTAGAGTTTTGTCTAAAGGCTTCCTGAACTCTGCCAGGCTTGGTGCTGTGACCACTTCCCTAGGGAGCTGTTCCAGCACCCAAACACCCTCTGGGTGAAGAACCTTTTCATAACATCCAAACTAAGCCTCTCCTGACTCAGGTTCATGCCATTTCCTTGGGTCCTGTCTCTGGTCACAAGAGTGAAGGGATCAGTGCCTGCCCCTTTGCTTCCCCTTGTGAGGATGCTGAAGACAACAATGAGGACTCCCTTCAATCTAGGTTGAACAAGCCAAGTAACCTCAGCTGCTCCTCATAAGGCTCCCTCTCCAGACCCTTCACCATCCTCATGGCCTCCTTTGGACACTCTCTAATAGCTGAATGCCCTTTTTATATTGTGGCACCCAAAACTGCCCCCAGCACTTGAGGTGAAGCCGCCCCAGTGCAGAGCAGAGCAGGACAATCCCCTCCCTTGCCTGGCTGGGGATGCTGTGCCTGATGCCCCCCAGGACACGCTTGGCCTCCTGGCTGCCAGGGCACTGCTGCCTCGTTCACCCTGCCACAGACCAGGCCCCCCAGGTCCCTTTCCACAGCACTGCTCTCCAGCCTCTAATTCCTCAGTCTATATATACAACCAGAGCTGCTCCCTTCCTCCATCTCTCCTTCCCTTCCTCTCCCTTCTTCCTCTTCCCTTCCCCATCCTTCCTTCCTTTATCCCCCCTTTCCATTATTAAATTAAACTAATGAAAGAAAAATTAAGCAGAACATTTTTGAAAAATTTCAGTGAGCTATGAAGCAAACCTGTTAATTCTGAGTGTATCCAGATGCAGTATTTTCATGCAAGATCAAATGATACAATATACAAATGACACAATATACAAATGACACCGCTTCTCTAAAGGGAAGATTACAAAATAAGAAACTATAAAGATAGCAAAGCAGGCCTATGATGTCAGTAAAGAAAGGGGAAAAGTAATGTTGTGGAAGGCTCCAGCCTGATATTAAATAAAAAAGAAGTACATATTTTAAGTAGCAATTCCCTGTCTTCTGGCCAAGCCTCTCATCTTCCCTGATAAGTATTTTAAAACACATTTACTCTGACAGGCACATCTAACTAGAAACCTAAAACAATCTGATTTCCAGCCTCAGAGCTCTTATAAATCCTGCTGCTCAACAGTAGCTGCAGCCTATTTTCTAATTTGCAGACTGCACACATTTGTTTTTCTGGTCAGAGGAAGGAATCAACTGACACTGACATTTATAGAAAAACTCAGTTTTGGAGGCCAGCATTTATGTTTGGCTCCACAGCTGGCACTCCAGTCTGTCAATTCACAGGTCATTGTATCTACAAGGTCATAAATCTCTGCATGACATTCTTCTAAATTCAGGTTTTGAGAAAATTTTTCTTTTTCCTGTTCATGTTCATTCTCACTTTTAAATAGCAGTGCACTACCATACACATTTTTACTGGCTTGAATCCACACTCAACAAAAAGACTAGAGTTAATCAACTTAAAACTGTCAGCCTGGAACAATTGTAGTTGAGTACACTGGGAGAGAAGGTAAAGAAGAAATCTTTGGATACAGATATAAAAGTGTGAAATGAATTTGAAAATTGTGTGGAAAGAACTACCTGAAAGTTTGGAATCCAGCTGAAGTGCACTTTTAGTTCTATTTTTTGACATAAATTAGCTCTTGGTAATAATTGCTTAATAAATTATTTTGGTTTCTAAAAAAAATTTCCTTCTGTTTCAGCCTACAGTAACTAAAACAAACAAACAAAAGTGTTGGAAAGAAAGCGTAGTGAATTTTTTTCTCACACTGGTCCGAAAATGAAGTTGTTAAAAGAGTGTTAAGAATGAACTACTGAGAGTGACAGAGTTCAAGCATCAGACAGCATCTGATTAGATGTTTCCAAAGAGGAACTGAGTTTCACTAACAGGATTTCACAGGATCAGGTAGTTTTTTATCACAGCTTTAAGCTGTCCTGGAAAAGCCTCTTCCAGGACAGAGGGAGGAGGCTCAGTTAGGAAAGAACTAGTTTGAAAGAATATGTATGAACTGAGTGCCATTTCTAGCTCAACATCTTCTGTAATATATAAATATATGGCTACCTTTAAAATTTATGTGAGTTTTTCTCACTGACTGCAGTAGAGCTCAGACAAACAAATATACAACCTATGCATTTAACCATGAGTTTATTTTGTACAGATTTTCATCCAAAGCAACTACACTTTCATAAAGTGTCATTCATTCCCTAAGGCTCTTCTGCAATTATTTGTCCTTGGTTTATGTGGTAAACAGATTATGTGTCTGAGTATGAAGATGCATAAAATTACTACCAGACAGGTTTCTAAAAGGCTTTGAGAAGCAGAGCAAAAGCAGAATTTTTTTTCTTTAAGCATTAGAAAAGGGTATGGATTGAAAATATGCAGCATGGACTGAGACCTAGACAGTGGATATTTTTAGATCAATTTACTGGAGTTTGTATATATGATTATATTTTTTTTATCAGAGAATTTAAGGAGTGAAAAGGCTCTAGATGAAAATAATATTTTCTATGCCAAATTCAAATGTAGACTAAAATCCAGTTACAGCAGATTTCAGCAACATGGATCGGTGTCGTCTTCTGAAGAAAATATTAGAATACTGTTAAATAAATTACTATTTGGGTACAAGAGTGTTGTTAATTTAAAAAAAATTAGAAAAATCCAAAAAAAAAAAAAGGAGATTTGACAGTATATGTGTCAGTATGAAACTGTGCACATAGGTGTGTCTGTGTGTGTGTCTGCAGTGCAGTACTGAAAAGTCTGTTTTTAGTGTCCTTTTTTGCAGAATTGTCCTCAGGGGCATTAAGCCTACTTTTTTAAAGCCTGGTCTTGGACAGCATTTACATTTAAAAGCCTAAGTGAGGGCTTGTATTTGGGTATTCTCAATGTTCCCCACCTTAGATAAAACCAACAGGAGTCATCTGAAATAACTTTTTGAAGGACCTCTGATAAAGTAGGGTGCTGAATACAGATTCTGTGATATTACCAGTTTATATAGCCTTTTTCCTGATCCTAGATCCTGCTGGTTTAATATCTATTTATGTATCTCTACCAGCCTGGGGCATCTCATTTGCTTCCCACCTAATAAAGTTCTGTTCTTTATAATTGCATCAGGGTCCACAATTTTATTAAATCATGTAACAAAAACACTTGAGAAATTTTATTGACAATTTATTAGTAAAGAGAGCATATACATTTGGACAGCTCCAAATGTTTACTCCAGTGACTAAATTAATGCTTGATTTCAGCTTAATTTGCAATTCCATCATACGCTGCATGATATTGCCTTTCACTGCATGTTTACATTTAAGTTTAATTTGTGCATTTCCTAAAACATAGCTTTTCTTTCATTTAGAAAGCAGGAAAAAAACCAATAAGTTTATTTTTCAAGTTAAGAAGCCTATTAAAGAGGCAAAGCTGAAATAACAATGTTCTACTGTTTCTCCCTGTGGCTAAGTAATGCAATAACAAGAAAAAACTGCAAACTAAATTACTTCAATGGGATTTTTAAGGTAAGAAGCCCTGACACAAATGTGTCCTTTAAAAAGAATGTAATCTTGACAGCATGATTTGACTGGGAATCAATAATAGCATCATCTTTTACTATATCAAGGTGTAGACCCTTAATGATTTATAACTTGAGTGGGAGTTTTTCATATAAATATGCTTATGAATCAGTGCTGGTTTCTCTTTAAGCTTATGGTAAGAATTCTAACAATTTGAATAAATGCAATTTTACTACTTTGTGATTATCACATAGTTTGGGTCTTTATTTGATGCAGGCTTACACAGAAAAATAATGCAGATAGCATATTTTAGCCAGAACACAAGAACTGTAATATTTCTCAGTTTAAGGAATATGGCCCTGGTCACACACCACTTAAGGAAGAAAAGGTGAAGCTGAATTGATTAAAACAGTTCTGATCTCCTTAATGTGAAATCTTTTCCAGCATCTTCTTCATCCTAAGGCTTGCCATCCTAAGGCAATCTGAAAGAAATGTCTTGTCACAGAAAGCAAAGGTGGATTAAAAAAAATCACCACATTATTTCCCCTGCTATTTTGGGGCAAAAACTGCTTAGTGGTTTCAAGCTCTCCACACATCCAGCCAGACTCGAAGATTCTCTAGAAGCGAGTCCCTGCAGAGTGCTGGCTGACTCTTAGTAGCCAATGGTTAAATGGTTAAATACTGTTTGCTGAAGTACTGCAGGTATCAGACCCCGAGGTGCCTCAGCACAGTACATTTCCTCTGCAGGATAAACAGATATTTAGTGATTTAATGGAAAATCTGTGCCTTCTTCTAGTCCTCAGTCTTTAGTACTGTTTTTTTCCCAGCACTATCTTACCTTTAAAGCATGACAGGCCTGTGAACTACAATGATCTTAATTCACAGTTTTGGTCTATGGGGTTGGTTATGTTTTGTATCTTCCCTGCTCCTTCCCTGCCAAAGCTATGGTTTGCTGCTGCCTCACAAGCAGTAAGGCCATGGTATTACACATCCAGCTGTAGCCCTGAATGAAGCCCTGGAGAACCTGAAGTCAGTTTTTGCACTTTGACCAATAACTTCATACTTTGTTATACTGTGGTGGAAGCCTTTCTGATACAGAAACAGATCCTTAATTCTACTTCTAAGAAGCCTGCATTGTCCAATAAACAATATCTCACTATTATGGTCCAGAAGCACAAAAACCAAAAAACCCTGTGAAGACAAGTGCAGCAGAGTCCTGTTTTGCTAGTGGAACGTTGCAAAACAGCATATACCTTCCAGATCATAAAACTTCTTTTAAACATATTTATTGTTAGTTTGTTTGTTTGGGGAAAAGTCTTTTTGTTTAGAGAAAAGTGACATTTCCTTTAAAGTAGTCTCATTCACATGCTTGGTTTTCTCAGTATAAACCGATGAGAAGATGTATGAAAAATGTCTATTGAGCAGCAGGGCTTTAGAACTTCAGTTATACTGAACGTTGCCAAATCTAGTCATGACTGCTCTGTGCAGTTGGCATTCAACATTTATTCTCCACCTGCTCTGACTGCATTCATTACTTACAGACATCTACACAAAGAACATGTGAAGAATCTGAGACAGAAAAACAGAAAAGTAATTCCATATAGTTTTTATCTGAGTTTGGAAACAAATAATGCAAAGATTTATAGATTTCCTTTTGTGCATGTGTGCTATATACTTGTGCTCATTCAGGGCTAAAATTGTAATATTTAATGTGCACATATGGTCACAACATACACAAATTTCCAATTTTCAAAATGACACAGCAAAATCAAAAGCTTTCATCTTGTTCCTACAACATGTTGAAAGGGCTTGTGCCAAGTTAAGATCAAAAGCCTGTTGAGTCTATTTTTCATTTCTACTTGTGTCTGAGCTTTTGAAAAGCAAGTTGTTCCTGATTTCTTTTTACCTTTTTTTATTGGCAACTGGTAAAACAGCCAGGCTGCTAGAAAAGGAAACAAACTCTTCCTGTGATCCTCTGGGGTGGGATAAAAGGTCTTGGTTTAGCTCTTCTTTTAAAACTCCTCAGTGTGAGAATGCAAAAGAATGTCCTAGAAAGATTCTGAGCCAGCATGACTTCAGTTAGTTAAGAGAAAACAATACATATGTGTGAATATCAGAACATTTAGAAGCTGCCATGCTGGGTCAGCTCAGAGATACTTTTAGTCAAGTAGGCTGTTCCTGAAAGGGTTTGTCCAGCGTACTCTATGAAAAGTATATAAAAAACCCCCAAACTGTGATCACCATTCTAAATCCCATCAATTGCTTGTTAAGGGACTGGAGGCTGGTGATGTAGATATCTCTCTACTACCAATAGTACGGAATCACACAAGCATCACATTGCATTTGTACTCTTGCATGCCCTAAAACAGGTATCAGATGATGATATTTCTTGCTCATAAGGATATGAGGCAGTCTTGAGCTGATAAGCCAGCCTGATGTTGATAAAATCAATCTTTAAAGATACGCATAACTTTTTTTTTTTTAATTCTCCATTTTTAAATGGAACAACTGTTTTCAGTTAATGCATATTTCTGATTATATTAAACAAATGATTATGCACTCTTTAGAAAGCATCTGTGAGATGATGCAGTTAAACTAATAAAAGATGTGTGAACGCCCAGTAATCAGAACATGAAATACATAAGAATGAAGGCACAGGAATGGAAGTTTGATATTTCTCTCTCTGCAGAATCACTGCTTGAACATCTTTGCCTGATCTGTCTTCTTTTCTTAATAGATAGGGAGAAAGAAATATATATTTTAAAATATTTATGATGTTGCTATTTATTATTATGTCATTTATCTTCCATTTGACCATTTGAGGGCAGATTTTCCACTGATCACATATCCCACTAAAAGAAAACTTGAACATGCTTTTCAGATTGTAGCCCTAATTGTTTTGCATAGTTGCTATATTAGGAGAACCTAAAATTCCTATCCCATTTCTGTTTCACAGGCATAAGTTAAGACACAGAAAGCTTTTCTAGTGCCCAGAAGATCAATGAAATATTTTCCTCTACACTGCAAATAAATGGAAATTATTTCCAGTTTATTTGTCAGAGCAGAGCAGACAGCACTGTTCTGTCACCAAGTTTGTCCCAAATCAGCTCAGGCTGCTAGAAAGCCAAGCTTGCATTGACTCAGTTACCTGTGAACTTACGTGAATCATGGAGTAGGGCCAAACATTTAACATATTTACCACTGTATTATAATTTCACAGTGTTTCACTATGTGTCATATATCATTATATGGACTTCTTGGTTTTGGTGTAATATTATTTTAAAGATGCAAAAGTATAATTTTGCAGACTTAGTGAAAAGCCACGTCCATGCATACACAAACTTTGGATGGAAAACTGAACTTGTTACAGTAATAATCAGTGTTTTTATGGATGAATAAATAAAGAACTATTGAATCCTTAAAGAGACAAAGCCATTTGTGCTGGGTTTTTTGGGGGAGAATGTATTGCTCTATTTTGTTAGAACCATCACATGATAGTTTTATAGAGCAATTATAATACAACAGAAGCAATGTTTAGATGAGAGTGCAACAATGAAGCATCATTTCTTTCACTAGTTTTGAAATGAGAACTCTTTTTGCCATTCTATTTGCATTTCATTTGCGTGATACATCTAAAGTAATCTGAATTTACAACAGGCATTTATCACAAAGTAAAAAAGATGAGCTAATGTCTAAGCTTTACATTTTATGCTTTCTCAATATGTCAAGCAATAATCATACTCTCCACACAGAGTTGCATTATGAGTCAGTAGCTAATTCAAGGACTAATGATTGTTTACGAATACCTGCACAAGAAATGAAAATCTTAAATATCATGTTCTTGGTCTCCTTTTATCATTTCCTGTTCCTTTGGAAACATTAATCCTTTAATTCCTTTTATAATCAAAATACACTTTTCCCTTTGCATTTTCCAAAGTGAGGCAGAAACATAACAGATTACTTACAGAAAAGAAACACACTGCTGCCAACCTCAATTCCTTACATAGACTTTCCTACAATGTATTTCATGACAGTTTGCACCACAGCAGTTTATATCATGAGAGACATCCATTGCTAAAGATGTTTCTATTTAAGACAAATGGTATTTTATAAGTCTTCTCTGAAAAAATATACTTCATTGCTTTCTTTGTGTGTTTTCTGGTTTTCCTTCACTTCTTGCAGAACTTGGATGACAGGTCCATTAGCTGCCCAATTCTATATAAAATCTGAAATATAACCCCTATTCATAATTTAGGGGCTTCAGTAATATGCAATGAGAAGTGTGCCAGAAATAATGACATGACATTTAAGAATGTATATTCTTTTTCCTTACAGCTGTCTAGGTTTAATAAAAAAAAAAAAGAAAGTTTATCACTTTCAGCTTCACTGATGCAATCTTTGTGTGTATGACACTGTGTGTGGATGTGGTGCTCTTCCTGCAAGATGCCAAAGAATTCTCGCAGTTCAGGCATTTTCACAGTATTTGCTCCTCTAGAGCTTTTCCTGTTGAGTTGCAATTTTTATGGCCCCATATTAAATTGAGGGAAAACACTAAGACAGATATTTAGGGTTGGTAATTTACTTAATTTATTTAAAACTCATGTTAATTCTTATGTAAAGGTTGTAAAACAGCATGCTTCACTATTTTTCATTGCATTTACATAAATATGGGCATTAGAGATCTTAAGTGAAGAATTTCACCACAATTTTGTAGAAGATGTCTGCCTCCTGCTTGTCAGGGCCCTGAGAGCACTTAATGACTTTATGGTCCTTGTATCTTCCCCCTCCAACAATTCCAACCCCCTGGGGCTGTCACTCCTTGCCCCAGTGGCCCCACAGCAGGGAGTCTTCAGCTCCTTACAGCCCTGCCCTGCCCAGCTATGGACACACCAAGCCAGGCCCACCCACAGAGGGTGACAGCTTTGCCTGGGGGTTTGGTGTGTCCCTGTCCCCAGGGAGGTGCCCTGTTCCTGGCTGGGATGCGGGATGGGCCCTGGCAGCTGAGCCCTGCCCTGCCCTGTGCAATGCCATGGGGACCGTGCTCTGCCCCCACTTCCCAGAGAGCCACAGGCCCGCCTGGCACCACGGCACTGCCCCTGTGGGGAGGTTTCCTATGGAACATCTGGACACCATTTCCTATTTGCCTGCTTGGTCAGAGCATGGTGCTAATAACACCAGGGTCCTGGGTTCAATCCCTGCATGGGCCATTCACTTAATAGTTGGACTTGATGATCCTTCTGGTTCCCTTCCAACTCAGAATCTGTGATTCTATGTAACATAGTATCACTTGGGAGGCTGGGGACTGATTTAAATCTGACCAAAGCACCATCACAGCACCAATCTGCCATGTGATATTGACTCTCCTGGGACCAGCGTAGCTGCTTTCCATACGTGTTGGTAGCACCAGACTGCATGCTTCACTTGGTTCTTCCAGAGGAACCTTAAATTGGCATAGCTGTTATATAAATGTCCTTTTAAATTTAATTCTTTTTTTTTTTTTTTAATGCAATTTGCACTCAACTCTTGCCTGGAAATGATTTCAAGTGATTTAAAAAGAGTCTCTTGGGTTCATCAACAGCTATTTGAATGAGTGGCTCGGTTTTCTGTGAATTAGGTGCCCAATCCACCAATGTGAATTTTCACATATGTTAAAAGACACTTAATGGGATATGCATCTGCATTTTCTTTACAAATAAACAACTTTGAGAGTAGTCCCTATCCCCTTGATAAGTGTTTTACCATCATGTTTTTCTTTATCTTGTCTGTAGGAACTTGATTCAGTTTCCTCCACAAAATGGCTAGTGACATTTGGAATGGCTGCTAGTATCACTCTTGGCCTTCAGTTGCAGGTTCAGACAAGAGTATATCTATCAAAGATCCTTTGTTCTATCTGCCAACCCAAAGCCAATGGATCAGATGACCTAAAATGCCCCAGATTACAGCAGTTGGCCACAGAAAGACAACTAAATAAATTCAGACCACTCTATCTTGTCATATCTTTTCTTCCTTTTTCTTTGCTTCTATAGAGGCTCTCTCTACTGAAAGCACATTTTGAGATTAAGATAATTAACTATCCACCTTTACACATGAGCAAGATTTGGAGTCCAATTACAGACAATGGAGCCATGGATCTTTGAAAGCAACTCAGCTGATTAGCTGCTAAAGATATCTAGCCTTTGCCATTTGATTTAATTTACCTGTTTTGAAACTGTCTGTGACATCTCTTTGCTGTTTTTTCAACAATCACAAGCTTGTAAAATCAAGTAATACACAAGAGCAGTTTACTTTATCACCAGATATAAAAATCAGAATAACAAGACACTATACTTTTCTCAGATGATGATTGTGTGCTCCTGACCTCAACATCCAGGCCTGCATTACTCTAACCAGGTAGATTCTTGCAGTGTTTTTCAGACTTCAGATATAATCTTGTTTGTTCATATGCTTATTTTGTATTGGGTTTTTGCCTTCCAGAAAACAATATTGGCAACATCCAACACACTTTATTTAATTTTTTTTGTCATGAAGGAACTCAAGGAGAACATATCTACATTTATGCTTCAATTTCTTCCCAGAGAAGTTCTTAGTCTGCCACACTTTTCCTTCTCTTTGACACAATATCAGTTGTGCTTATTTCACACTCTGTAATGTTTAACTCTTTGTATAATAGTATGCCATGCATAGTACCAGAGTATCTGATGGTCTCCTCAACTCTTAGTCTAACTAGGGGAGAGGTAAGAAAGAAAGAGAATAAATGCAATACTTGACAAACCCATTGGAGCAAGGCACAAACCATATACCCCAAATGACTGCAGGCTCAAAGAAATAGTTGTTTCTCTTACAATCCTCCATCTTAAGTAGATCCTGTCTCATATCTGTCAGCCAGGTGCATATCTTGCACACTGTAGTATCTACAATGGCAATAAGCCCCTGTGTTTAAAACTGGGTCTTACCTCAGGCATCTGTTTTAGGGAGACCTGAATAACAAGTGCTTTGAATCATGATGTGAATCCCACTACTGGTGTTTATTCCTAAGAACTGCATCTGTTTTTCTCTTTGCAAACAGCCTGAAAAGCTGTGATAGTGGTTAGTGATAGAATATTAGTAGCTAGAAATTCTGAGCATGCAAGAATCTGTTTGTTTTTAGACAATGTAAATTAAAAAAACATGAGATAATATCTTGTTACCCTCCAACACTGCCTGCAAAGTTCTGACTGCATTTGAAGGATTTCACTTACAGTCCCTGAGTTGACAATCATACAGACAGCATCTTACTTCTGTCAGCAGCTAAGACCTCTAAACAAAGCAAGGGAGAAGTAGGGCACAAGTACGTAACAGCAGAACTAATACCAGATACTTAGTCTTCCTTATTTTTCTTGGTCATTATGTAATGGACAAAATACTATTTTCAAAAGAAAAAAAGACTAAGCCGAAAGAAGTTACCTGAAACTATGCAGAAAATGATGCACTTAGAAGCACCAAAAATCGTTAGTGAGCTAGTTTTATTTTTTTATAGTACTTGTCACCATGGCAGCCAAATGCGTGTAGCAGAAAGTGGCATGTGTTGGATGTATTAGATAATGGATCCTTATATATTGTAGCTATCCAAAGGAAAAAAAAAAAAAANCAAAAACGATTGTTTTCCTGCAAACCTGTTGTCCTAGAAAGGTAGAGAGTTCTTGAATTTTTTAAAAGTAGAATGAATCCCAATGTGTAGATTCTCAGTAAAAAGGATGCAGGGAAACTATATCACTTCTCTGAAATGCAGTAAAGCCTGCATTTTTCCCTATTCTTTTCAGGGGGCTTTGAGATAGCTGCTTGAGACCCCTATATAAAACACTCTCTTCTGAAGTGGCCCGTAGAAATGAAGATGTAGTAAAATATATTTCAATATACTCATCAAGAAGGAAAAAAGAATACTTTCATCTTTTGGCAAAGTAATTTGTAACTGCAGCTAAAATCAGCCTGATTTAACTATTTCAACCTGTGCAGAACAATTTCATAACTAGCACCTGAATCTCAACAATTACTTCACAAAACATATTATATTCTGCATTTGAATCACACTATCAATTTCACATTTATTTGAAAACTAAAATGGTTTTAGCAACAATTATCTTCAAAACACCAAAGTTCTCCTCCAGAAAGCTGATTTTAAGAGCCACACAATTTTTTTCTCTAATATCCTCCCTGTAGAAGCAATTAATTTGTACAGATAATGAAAAACTGTTGGTTTCTAGCCATGTTCCAAATTCTCCCAGTAAAGAAGGATTCCAAAAGGTATTTTTTTTTCTGTTATCTGCAGTAAAATGTCATACCCGGGGTGCAGAAATGTTTAAAATGCTACATGAATGAATGCAGTTTGAAACTCATCCCTTATTCTGAGCACCCAGCTGTCTCAGCTAAAGACAATTTAAGGGGTGGACGCTCCAAAACGAGTTACCTCCCCTTTTAGTTTTAACCATTCCCCTTTCACCTGTAAGGAGAGACAAATGCAAGAATAGATAAATGAAAAAATAAATTTACTAAAAAATGAACCAGCAATAGGCAAAATAACAGTAAACAATCACTAGATGCAAAAGTGCTGAATCCTGTGGGGTGCCCAGGAACAAAGGACAAAATGGCGGTGAAGCCCCGCCCCCAGCATGGCGGCCTCCATAAAAGACTGCACGGTCCAAAGGACAAAGCCAACATGGCGGAGAAGCTCCACTGGGCTCAACCTTCCTCCTGGAAAATAAAACAGGAAGGTGGGAGCTGACGACAAAGTTCTGGTAGCAGATAGGGGGTGCCAGTGCTTTCTGGAGCAGCTCTGAACCTGCAGTGTCAACCTCTCTGCTTCTCTTTGGAGGGCTGGACCCAGCTGGTGCCGGTGCTGCAGCTCAGAGTTGCTGCTGCGTTGTGGGGGAAAGAAAATGGACTCGCCAGGCACTGAAACCCACAACCCTGGCCCCTATGATTCTGGCTCCAGAGATGGAGGTTGCCTCCAGCAATCGCGGCCAAAAACAGTGTTCCAAAGCCCAGGAATAAAAAGAAAAGGCAAAGTAGAGCTTCTACCTTGCACTGCCACAGCTTCTCAGTAGCTCAGCAAGAACAAAAGGGAAAGAGGCTCTGTGTGAGTGTCCTGCTGCTCTCAAAGGGACCCTGGCACCCCCTGCCTCACTTACTCAAGGCCCGACACCCTGACTCCACTTCTGGCCCTCAGGTCTAAAAGAGGCAGCCACAATGTTGGGCAGGTTGGCATACCACAGATATGGAATACAGGACACGTTTTTTTGGGTTACCCAGGACTCTAGCCTGTAACTGAAGCTAGAGATTAAAGTAATTATTACAAGTATGTGTTACAGACTCTAATAGACAAGTGGCCTCATAAATACCTCTGTAAAATAAATATCCTAGATACACTGATAGTAGAAGGTATAACTCCTTATGAGAAACTGAAGTCTGGGAATAAAATTGGATTTTTAATGCCTGGACGAGCAGAAGTGGGAAACAGCAGAAAGCTGACAGGCAGTTTGAGAAGAAAATGAACAGCTTAACTACCATCAGTAGCTAATATAGTCAAAGTACACTTCCTTCTGTACAATGAGTTGTAGAGGTTTCTGAAATATGACATTTCTAATCCTGTTCGTCCTTTTTTTTTGTTTGTTTTATTGGGTGAAATAAACCCATTGAGATAAAAGTAAAAGTAAAAAGGAATGCTTTTATCTAATGGAAACAACCCCCCCCACACACTGTATTTTATCAGTGCAGAGAACTCATTCTTCCTTTCAGGTCAGTATTTTTGTCTCAGTATATCCCCAGGTAGAATAAGAAGAGAGGTATTTTGGCCCCAAATCCACCAGAATATGATGGGTGTTTGTGATTGTCAGGGAAAATAACATTGCAGGAAATATTTGATCACCTACTTCTTAGAGCAGAGTTGACTTGCATTGTCCTAGATTAAAGTACAGACATAGGGAATTCATGTCTTTGCACAGTACCCAGTATAGCCATGCCTAATTCATCTTTGCAAGATATTTTCCACGGGCCTTTGTATTTCAGGAACTGTGCACTCTGTTTTTGTCTGCACAATAACCAAAGGATAACAAATCCAAGACACACTTCAGTAAAGTGAGAAGGTGCGAATGGAATAGCTTCAACAATGGAAGGGAGTTTTGCTCAGTTTTTCAAATTAAAGCTACATATCTATTTATCTCAAGGGCAGCTCCTTAGGGAATAATGGTGGAATCCACAAATTTTTTGTGATCTGAGAGACCATAATATAACAGTGTTCTGGCAATATCAAACACATTCAGGGGAAACATAAACTATGAAAGCAAAAAATATTTATTGCATTAATTGATATGTTTTATCCTAGACCTTGTTTCCTGATAGTTTTTTTCACTGTTTTTCAATTCAGATGTATCCATTTATCCTTCTTTCCTCCATTATTGTCTTTTCCCAATTAGCCTCTTTTTACAATGAATTAATATTAAGACAAGAAGGTGGCTTGTATGGAGTTTCTGCAACAGGGACTGGTCCAAGCTCAGGGTGTACACCTGTGCTACAATGGGCTGCAAAACTGTAGCTGAAATTTGTAACACAGATTGAACCCAGAAAGGGCTCTTCTCTTGTGCTGGTTTTGGCCAGGGTGGAGTTAACTTTCTTCACAATGGTTGTTATGAGGCTGTGTTTTGGATTTTTACTGAATAACGGGTTGATAATACAGAGATCTTTTTGTTATTGCTGAACAGGGCTTGCACAGAGCAAAGGTCTTTTCTGCTTTTTGTACTGCCAGGCTGGCAAGGAAATTGGGGGTGTTTGGAAGGCTGGGAGGAGACACAGCTGGGACAGGTAACCCAAACTGACCCGAGGGATATTCCAGACCATATTGCATCATGCTCAGTATATAAAGTGGGAGGAAGAAGGAGGAAGGAGGGGTGTTTGGAGTGGTGGCATTTTCCTTCCCAAGTCACCTGTTACCCATGATGGGGCCCTGCTCTCCTGGGGCTGGCTGAACACCTGCCTACCCATGGGAAGTGGTGAACAAATTCCTTGTTTTGCTTTGCTTGTGTGCATGACTTTTGCTTTCCCGATTAAATTATCTTTATCTCAACCCATGAGTTCTCTGCCTTTTACCCTTTTGATTCTCTGCCCAATCCTACTGGTGAGGGAGTGTGTGGGCTGCTTTGTGGGGCTTGGCTCCTGGCTGGGGTTAAAGCACAATACAAACAAAAAAAAAAAGGCAGATAGAACCAAAATGGGTTTAGATACCTGTATATTACTGCCAATATAACACTTAAATGTTACCAAAGTTGTTAGTCACAACCAATTTTGAAAGAATTTTTATATTTGTTAGGCTTCTAACACTAAAAAAATCTCATACCATGTCTCTGGGGTAGGTGTGTGAAGTTAGGTATGTGCCAGCATCAAACAGTTCAGAGGAAATAGAGTGGTCATTGCTCTCCCAGCCTGCTTCTTTGTAAGGTTTAATCGAGTGTGTGCTGACTATCTAACCTGCAGCGAGAAGGAGAGGAGCAATGTAATATCTAATATGAGTACAGTGATTGATGTGGCAGCAGAAAAAAATCATATTCTTCCTCCACCTGACTTACCACACAAGTATAGGTCTGGATTCCTGGGTACCTATGCAAGAAAAGAGGATATTAACAACCCTGCCAGTGCTGATCCAGTGTGTTCTTTGCAGACAAAATTGAAGTATTCGTCAGTGCATGAGTTGAGCTGCCAGACATGAAGTCTGAGACTCATGAACCCACAAGTCAAAAGGCTACTGCCTGTTTCTCTGGAATTATCTTAAAAGTTAAAATAAAAAAAAAGAATCTAAACTTTTATTTTCAATTACATCATATTAATTTCAATGACAGTTCACAGCACTCTCTAGAGGTGTACTTCTATATGCTATCTGCTAAACTTTTCGCCTTGCTCATGGGATTTAGTAGCCAAAATTCTTCTGAGGATCAGTTTTTTTACTCTTTTTGCACTTACCAATGAGAGGTGATATTGCAGCAATGTAAATTGTAAGCACATATGAAGGTATTAAGAAATCAGTTTAATATTTAATTTATATTTTCATTGTTGGTTCTAGTTTTTTGACTTTTACTTATAGATTCAATAGACACCACTTCTGTGGCTGAGTCAGCAGTATAAATGATATTAATTCTAATACTTATAGAAAAGGAAAGACAGTGAAATCATGTTTAATTCAAGCGAAGATAACTTCACTCATATTCATATCTAGTTAAGGTGTTATGTTTGTATTGCCAGACAGAAAATATCTAGTCCTAAAACAAAAGAGAACTGACATCACAGCTGGTCTATTTTCAAAAATGGAACATTTATGCAAGAGAAAGTATTTAGAAGAACTGATGTTTTCTATGACTTGCTGTACCAATGAAGCATACTCAAAAAAATACAAGTCAGAAAATACTGAAACTACTCATAGTGCCTTAGTTGTCTTTATTTTACATTTTACATTCTGATCTTGTGTACAAGCCTTCATATATGCTTCTTTTAATATGATACCTACTACTTTAATATATTTTTAAATAATGTTTTTGAATTTATACCTCCAAGATTAAATCAAAATAGTATTTTTCTCTGGGTCTAGATTTAGTCTCAAAAAATGCAACAGAAAACTTTATTTTATGGGGTCAGTTTAGAGCATTTTGATCATTACAGGAAGTATGTTTTAGCAACTGCCAAGTTTTATGAGCATCTTTGTACAGCACCTTTCTCATTATTTCCTGTCCCTCTGTGGTTATCAGGTCTTCATAAAAGTTTATTAAATGCAGTGCATTACAGAAAAAGAGAATGTTAGAGAAGGAGAAACCCAATGCTGTAGCAACAGCTTAATAACTAATTGTATATTTCTATGTCTCAGTGAAAACAGTCTGGAACAACAAGAACTGTTTCTTCTGCTCACTTTAACTTTTGTAGTGGTTTAGAAATTCTATTTTGACACCAAGTAGACAAAGGACAAGTAAGCAAAATTTAAGCTATCC
This sequence comes from Edolisoma coerulescens, assembly GCA_013397115.1. Taxonomy (NCBI): domain Eukaryota; kingdom Metazoa; phylum Chordata; class Aves; order Passeriformes; family Campephagidae; genus Edolisoma; species Edolisoma coerulescens. Next base: position 565,168 of record VWZW01002784.1, read on the forward strand.
ATGTAGAAGCGCAATTTTACCAAGAAAAATTGATATAAAGAAAGAGAAGAGGTCCTCTAAAAAAGAGCTTTTTGTAAAAGCTTGGCTAGACTTATTGCTTAGGCCAGCAGTGAGTTTCTGATAATGAAATCGCCCTTTCTTTTTCTTCCTTCTGAAAAAGTGATGTTTCATCCCATCTTTGTTGATTTGATAATGAGAATACATGAGGTCGATGCAGATTCTGACGTATCTTAACCCAAAAATAAGTCTTATAACAGCAATGTGGATAAGGGCAAATTAAAAGTCTCTGAATTCTTGTAAAAGTATGATGGGATTGATTTATCCCAACCTCATTCAGAGTTGCCAAGGGTTTTACAAGATCTGTCTTTCTGACCCTTCTATTATTCTGCACTTTAAAAACATTTCCTGCTTTTTTTGTGCAGCTCTTGTGCATTTCTTTTCTGTGAACGAAATAGTGCTGGGGATGCATGATGATTAGTTTACTGAACTGTCACTTCTGGTCACATGTGATTCAAGGCACCACTCATAAAGCAGCAATACATTACTTCAGAAGAAATTGCTCAAACTTTATGACAATGGAGACAAACTTCTGGAAGAGCAGAAGAATACAGAGGGACTTTAATTCGGTCTGTTGTAGCAGTTGTCTGAAGTGAGAAGTCCTTTATCAGCCTGAATTTTGTTGCTGAAAATGTTTCTTGACGTAGAAAATGACATTGACATTCAAAATTTCACTCTGGTGAAGTACAAAGCACTTTAACTATTCTAGTTCAGTATAGAAGATGGCAACCTATTAGACCTGATAGTAATTTGTTTAATATTTATTCTGAAGTGTAATTTTTTTGTTATTGTTGAATAGTCTGCTACAATACCAAGTATTGAAAAATGCCTACTCTGTTGCCCACTGCCTTCTTAAGCTGAAAAATCAATGATGGCATGTTGAAAAATCAATTTTTGGAGCATATTCCTCTACTTTCAGTTTCTTTCTCTCTCATGAGTATGTTTCCTCTGGTTGCCATCAAAACTCCCAGCAAAAAAGATGTTTAGTGTTTATCATTTGTGACAGGAGACACAAAACAAAACCAAATTCCTGAACTAATTCTAGCTGCAAAGCTCTTGGGTATTTGGGCAGTGAATTGTCAGGAGGAATAGGTTGTATGATCTTGGCATTTGTTGAGCAACTGATAGCTGTCTGAGATTTAAGTAACTGAGTATGTAGAAGCTTCCTGACAAGGCTGCTATTCAGTGAAAAGTTTTTCAGTGACAATTTGAGACACTTAATGTAGACTGGAATGATGTTTTCTCGAGTCAGCAAGATTGACGAATCACTTTGCCAGGGCAGTGCTCATTCCAAGCTTTAGTTCCTGGGCTTTGGCTCAAACACTTCAGGAAACCTTTTAATGAAGGCTATTTAGTAACAGGGCAACTTGTATTTCTGTCTGGTACCTATTGTAATTTTGGGAGATTTATTCATGTGGTATTAAATCACTGTAAGATTATATCCCAAAAATGCCCCAGCCGTGAAAGCTATCTCAAGAAAATTCTCTGCTGTGTGACAAGCCCCACCAGATTATCAGTTGTTTTGACTTCACACCCACCAATTTTTACAGAATAATTTTTTGTAAGATTTTGCTTAAATGAGCTCAAACAGTGGAAGTATCAACTTGCTCCATATAGTCCACTCAGTAAATATGTCTGAGCTTAATTTGTCATTGAACCAAATGATCTCTTTTGGGAATTCATTAAGATCAGTGACTTAGTGAAAAAGTTGAATTAATATGTTTAAGAAATAAAAGAATCTAAGGTAACCCTTTTCCCAGCTGAAAATTATCCTGAAACTTTTGACCAATGTTTTTAATAGCAATTTCTAAAACTGAAGAACTATCATGACTGCTGAGACAGACAGTTGGAAGGTTACGGCATTTGGATTCTATCCCCAGCTCTGACATTTAGTTTCTTGATGATTTTAAAGAAGATATTTGAGCCTCAAATTTCCAAAATACTCTAATTGTTTTGCTAAATCTTAAGTACTAAGTTAAAACTTATAAGCTTCCTTTTATTTTCAGAAGAATTCCACTGATTTCCTTAAGTGTTGTGTGGGTATACCCCTTCTCAGATCAACCTCAACAGATATGCCTGTTGGTTTTTGAGGAATATCCCAACACTACCCTCAAAATCAATTTCTCTGACTGACTAGACAGTACATTTGGTAGCATGACTCAAGGTTTGGCTAGAGACCAATGTCTGGAGTGAAGAGGACTTTGTGTGGAAAAACAGCCAGAAGTGTCCTGTGGCATTTGGTGGCCTGGTACACTGCCATGGTACAGAGTAGGCTGCCTACAATGGGCTTTTCTGGAGGCCATAATGAAGACTGTCTGTGAAGTCCTTGTGTTTTCACAAGGCAGATAGACTGGAAATCTGTTACCTGTCTCGCAGGTGCCAAGACTGTACAGGCAAGGAGACTGAGGTTGGAGACATGTTAAATACAAAATCAATGTCTTTAGTACTTGCAGTCCATATCTATTTCATTTCTCACTTTTCTTACTCGTCATATAAGAATTATTCTGAACTCAGGAGGGCATAAAGAGCTTAAATGCATTAATGCTCTTACTTCAGTATTAATAGGCTTGTTTTCACTCCTGAACAAACTCAGTTTTTCCAGCATGAATTTTGCATCAATTATTTGATTTGTTCATACAAATGCATTGTTTTGTCTGAATGTGCAGAGAGAATGTGCATGAGAATTAGAGTTGAGATGTAATCCAAGTTCCAGATGATTTAGAAGTTATAAACAAGAACTAACAGAGAAACCATAATCTGTAATGGGCTGAGTAATGGTAAAGAATACCAGATAAGGCAGACACTGGTGAGTAAAGAGAAGCAAAACCCTGGAGTTCAATATACACCCTTGAAGAAAGTCTTGCATACTACTTATTCCAGATGGTTACTTTGAAACCATAACCAGGCTTCACATAACAATCTTGTGATCTGAATATTGGTCAGATAAGTAATGACATCCTTTATAGTCAATCAAGAAACATACTGCAGTGAGTTTGCATGTATATTGTTTATGAAGGAACCTACGATTTAAACATTTTGAATTCTAACTGCTGGACAGTTAGACTTACCTTGTTATTGCTTGACTATTAATAAGTTACTTATCAAACTATTCATATAAAGATAATTGACTGAAAAATCTAGGTACGATTCAAAATTTATAGACAGACGAGTCTCAATGTCCGTGGCCGCTGCAGGAAGTGAAATTCCAGATGAATCACAGGTCAGTGGACAAGCCAAGAGTCATTCAGTTTTTGACATCCCTGGTATCTTTGGAGACCTGACAAAAGCCTGTGTGAGAGGCATTCATGGGAGGACCCAGCATATGTGTCTGAGGAATCTCTGTAATGTGGAATGGAAAGTGGAACATGTATAAAATTTTAAGTATTTAGTGTATTTGTTACACGTATATTTCCCAGAACAGGTTAGACAGCTATATATTACTTAGTTCTGTGATGTTTGCAAAGTAAAATTAGTTTTCCTTCAGAAAACAAGCAAATTGTAGTTGGTGATAGGAACAATACATTGTCTTTTCTTGAACTTCCTGCCGTGTTTGTGGAACAAGCACAAGATGCTCTATTTGTTTATGCGGATAAAATCAGATCACTAATTTTAAAATTCCCTGACTCAAGAAAAGCATTGTATCTCATCCCCTTTTTATCTTCATCCATCGCTATGAAAAAGTAGACTTCTTTGGAAAATTAAGATTAGCAATGATGATCACCATGCCTGTGTTGTTCTACTATATATGTTCACTTTCATGTTTCTCATCTCATCAGTAATCATTTCATTTCCTCCGGGAAACACACACTACCACTGTACAGTGAGTGTATGTTATTTTTCTACCAAGCAATGTGTGAAACTTAATGCCTCAAGACAATAAAATCATATTTGCTCAAAGTGAGTTCCTGTATATGAGAAAGAGGGACAGAAACAGATGGAGTGAAAACAAATGATGTGGGCATTTTACATGCAATATAAAACCAAAATAAAATACCAAATGTGTGGATGTCACTTTTGCACTAATACTTTCATTTGCAAATGAATAACTAATTTAGAGGGAACTGAACAGGCTACTAGAAAAATGACATCTAGAATTCTACTTCGATAGATACTACAGGCAGCTTTGCCCCTTGAAGGCTGTATCACTTGTCATAAAAGACTACTTGGGAAGTTGAAGTAGTTCTCATTTAGGACTGTTGCATTCTTCCCTCAGAGGTGTGATAAAACGAGGACTGAAAGTAAAAGGAGGTTGTTTAACATTGCCCTTATTCTTCACAGACTTTCCACAACTGGATTCTCTCTGTGACTGAGTACTCATTCTTAACTGATAGATGTTAATAAGGGTTGAGAAGACTGCTGACACCAGTGTTTGTTCACTATGGCCTTGGATCTCAGCAGGAATTCAGGCAGTCTTTTCCACAGATGGGTTTCTTCTCACCAGTCTCCTGAAGTACCTACCACTTCAGCTAGAAATGTCATTGTATACAGAGGAGGAAAGCTCCTACATGGTACTGCTGTTGTGTTCTCCACACACATTTGATCCGTCAATCCTAACTTCAAAGCAGTAATGTTGCTAAAACAGAGGCTAAACGCCGAAGCACAAACACCAGAGTTCTGGATCCACCCAAAGTGCATTTTGCGCTCCAGCGTGTTACAACCTGAGGAAGTTTGTCTATCTTATGTTTTCATTCTTAACTATAGGGGGAGCTTGTTCTTACTTTCTAATGGAATGATTTTGTGAATTATTTTGTCTGGTTTATATAGCTACTTTCTCCTGGCTAAAAGTTTTCTCTATGTCTTTTAATGTTTTGGTTTTTTTTTTTTTCAAAATCAGAATCCCCTGCAAAAAGGCCAAACTTCAGAAGGCAAATATATTTCTGCTTAATCAGATCAGGAAGTTTGATTTAGGATGTAGTGTTCAGAGATTGATGTATAGAATACTTTCTGTATATAGAGACATACACATACTGTTATATAATTAATATGTAGAAAAGTTCTAAAAAGTGAAAGTGAAATAAGAATTGTGATTGAAGAAGGATGGCAAAATTTGTTCTCTTTATAGTGCAAGAACGCCTTAGAAATTTTCCTTAGGCTTCAGAAGAGTCTTCTGAAGGGTTTGTGGGGTTTTCTTTACATGGGGTAACAGAGGGGTAATGCATTACAGAGGATTTACTCATATCACAGGGCAATTCAGAGGAAGATAGAATAATCAAACCTTGATATTACCTCTGCTTAATCTGAATATTTAGTAACTTAAAATTCTGTATTTGAATAGTACTCAGAAAATTGTCCTCAGATTTATTTTTCCTCTCTCTCTTTTGAAAATTGCACTAAGTAATTGTAAACTGTTGTAGATTAGTCAAGTCTGATGGAATTGCCTGAGTACATGGCCTGGTGAAGGTATCTAATCACCTACATGTAAATAAAGCAAAGGGAGAGTTTGTAAAACTGGCATCAAATTTTATTGGACTTTGCACTATCAGACACCATTTATATGTACAAAAATCAGAATCAGCCATTTATCAAAAAGAACAGTTTTCTGATTTTTAATCTTGTTAATGTGCAGCCTTACTGGTCTTGTAACAGCCCAGAAGAGAATATTTTAACCTCTAAAAGTCTACTACAAGGTGAAAACCCTAATAGTAATAAAAAAAAATAAAAACAATGAATTAAAATGAAAATAACTTACATCAAAAACGCTAATTCCCTGAAAGATATTCTAAATTAATAAGAGTTGAATTAAGAAGCTATTTAAAGTTTTGGTAGTTTCTTTGTTTTCTACATTCACCAGTACAGGAATATATTTTTCCTCTCCTGCTGAAATGTGTTGTGTGGGTATTGGAAGGGTTCTGAAAGAGTTTAGAGAAAGTTTGGAAATGTTACGTGGCAGAAGTTGGCAGCATCTCATTTCCTCCCAGACTCTAGGGGGTGAGAGTAAATTTCACATCTTTTGTTTAGTGTATGGGTAGAGATGCTAAAAATCTTTGGTTTGTGTTAGCAGATCAGTTCCTTTAGCCAGCAAAGCATAAACACTTTCTGATACTAGTTCCAGGTAACTCTATATTCCCTGTCCTTGAGGAACTGAACAGCTGAAGCTATTGGAAGGAGAAGGAGGGGTGGAGGACTTGTAGGATGATGACACGAAAGCGGAAAGAAAAAAAAACTTTTAAGAAAGCAGTGAATTAAGTGACAGGGAACATGGGGAGAAGCGAAACCTTTAGTAATTATCCTGAAATGTCAGAATCACTAATGTAGATAGACTCTTAAATGCCAGAGGTGAGAAAAAGGATTATTTACATTAAATATACTATCTCAGCATAAAATCTTAGCTCTGCAGCACACCAGTCCTGCTAGATTAAGATTTTAAATTAATGTAGAAAGAAAATTTCTTCCTCTTAGGTACTTATTTTATGAGTTAATTAAATTTTTATAAATAATTGAGAAAAGCAAAAGCACTGTCATTCCATGGAAAATGTTGGAAATAGAACACCATGGAAGATGCTGTCTCTAATGCAGGAGGTAAAAAAGGGTCAAAGGGTGGTGACAGCTGGGAGACTACACTGGGAAATTATCACTGTATGCTTTCATAGAAAAGCTGCTTTTCTCTTATCTAATGATATACTTTTCCATGTTCTTTCATACCTTCACATGTATTTTTGTATTTATTTCATGAGAAAGGGTATATTATTGTGGACTTTATTTGGCTTCTCTAATTTACTTATCTATACCAAAGACACAAAGATGAGAGAGGTGACTAATGAAGAAATTTTGGCTCAGTTTTTTTCTTCATGCTTTGTAGAGACTCATGCAGCACTAACAAAATAGCAGCCCTCAAAATAAGAAAGCCTACCTGGATGTAAAATTCCACATGTTCAAAAGGAATTCAGAAATAAAACCCAGATCCATTATATCCCAGCCAGCACAGAGAAAGACCCACAAGGTGTAAAAGGCTGTGCAGTGAGCCTGGGACTTCTGTGGGTTAGGGCTGTCACCAGAGGAGCAGCTATGAACAGGACACTGCAGCACGGCAGGGTCTGACCTGTGGTTCATCCAGGCCATAAACTGGAGAGCACCTCAGGTCGTTTAAATGTGCAGTGGTGATGATCTCAGTGTCCTCTCCAGAACGGTCTCTGAACTTTGGTTTCTGTTGCGTGTTTGTGTCATGGAGGTCTTGATGGCTTTTTTTAACCGTTTACCATTAATGATGCGCTGCCTTTGCAAGTGCCTAGTAACACATCCATTCACGGTTATGTTAAAAATGTTGAAAGCTGATGATTTTTCAAATGGAGAAGAAGGCAAAAATGCAAAGCTTTGTTCCAAAACTCGGTGCCATGGGCCACTCTCCATCAGTGCTGAGAGACCAGTTCTTTCCCCTCCAACACAGCTGCAGTTCAGAGGACATCAGCACCAACACCAGCGAGTCCAGCGGACAGCAGGAGGAAGCAGCGGGTGGCAGAACTGACTCCAGACATGCCTGCACTGCTCATCTGCAGCTAGAACTGCTCCGTGAGCTCCCACCTTCCTGGGAGGGTTTGCTTCCATCCTTTCTCTTTGCCTCTCAGACCATGCGGTCGCCTTTGAGGGCTGCCATCTTGGAGGAAGGGCCAGATGCCGTTTCCCCTTTTTCTCCCTACACGCGGTCGGCAGTGGGGGTTGCCGTCATGGAAAGGGTATTTCTGCCGTTTTGGGAGTCTCTTCCTTCTGAGTTCCTGAGCTTTAACAATTTTGTATCTACTGATTATTTACTGTTATTTTTTCCCTGTTGCAGTTTCGCTTGTTAGTAAAGTGTTATTTTTTCACTTATCTACTCTTATTTCATTTCCCCTTATTGGTGGAGGGGATATGTTAAAATAAAGGGAGAGAACTCATTTTAGAGTGTTCCCCTTTAAATTGTCTAAAGCCAAGACCCCAACCCATGTGGGGGTTAAGGATTTCCAGAATAGATGTTCAAGTGAAGTGAGCAATATTTTGAAGATTTTTGGCTGTTTGCTAGTTCACAAGAGATGGTCACCTAAGATAAACCCATTAGATTGTCTTGGATGTTGATTTTCACTGTCGGAATTGCTCTGCTTTGTTGGATTTGTGCTGGCTGTTTAATATTGCCTTAGTATACCAGAATGGTAATGCAGTTTTGTGCTTTTTTTTTTTTGAACCATTTCAGTTAGCATTTTAAACACTCTGTTTTTACAGATGGTTTAAGCTTGTAAAAGCAATTATGTTTTTACTGTATGGTTCTGTTGACAATCTGCTTGTTGTCAAGGACCACAGACGGTGAATGCTACTTATTTTTCACTACTTTGGAATCCAGATTTTTTCAGCTTTTTTTCCTGCATCATTTGCAAATCCTCAATTAAATTTTATTGGTGATTCTTCAGTGATCACTCTATGTATAATTTAAAGTATGCACTTGCATTCTCAAGCTTGTTTGGCATTTTTGAATGGAGGACTGTTCGTTATATTTTGCTATATGCAAGCATGACTGGAACAGAGCTGTTGCCACAAGCTTTAGGAAATGAGTCACTAATGCTTTAAGATATGCGTAGATATTTATCTGAGAGGGACAAAAAGTTATGCTAAATGAAAATGTCTATTTGGAATTTAAATAAATGGAACTTGCTCAATTAAGCAGCATCTTTCTCTGTGAGTTAGTCCAATTTTGCTATGAATAACATTAAAGAAGAATTGTTCTCAGTATCATGGTCCTGAGAATTTTCACTACCATCCTTAAAGAAGGAGCTAATCTTCAATCAATATTGTCAGGCACAGAGAAGTGCTCTGATGTTCAAAACTACTAATTCCCTGGAAAACCAGACTGCTTTTAAGTGCTAACATAGAGATTTTTTTTGCAGCTTTCAAGAAAACTTTAAGCACTTTAACAAATGGCCTTTATTTACATATTGCTGAATTCTGAATACTGTTCAGAGGTGTTTACTTCTTTGCTATTTGCAAGTGACATGGGACAGATTTTCACTTTCTCAAGAAAAAAAAAAGGAAGATTTATCTATCTTACATCGCGTTGCCTAACCTAATTAGACAACTTAATGTATGACCAGTCATCTCTTTTAGAAGAGTTTCTTTTCTGAGTCTAAAGGGATCAGAGTTTGCATGATAATTTGTAGCACAACTTTTTGGCACAACAAAAAATGAGCTAACACAAACTCGTTTTGCTTCAGCTGCTTTACATGCTTCAATAAATTAACTATGAATATGTGATATACAGATCAAAATTAAATATCAGTGTAAAAATTATGTTGCTTTCTTGGCAATGGCTAATGCCTGCCAAAGACAAAGCATTGAGCACTGGTGCATGCAGCTTTCACATCTTCAAGCCAAGCCAATTTTATTGCATTGTCTTGAAAAATAAGCTTATGAGTTGCAATTTTCTAGATTAAAAAATGGGACTATTCCTTGTCATGCTTGCAAGCAGAAGTAATAGCTCCTACAAATCCAAATGTAGAAAGGATTGTCTCTTTTAATCACATACTGGACTTGAAGTTGATGCCTTCTTAAATTTAGAGATTATTTGATAAGGAACTTTTATAATTTGCAGCAGCCCAGTTCAGTTTTCAAGTGGTCCAAGAAGTAATGTATTTCTCCAGAAGATGGGCAGTTCTGTTCCATTTCTTTCCTACCCTCCTTCTTTTTTTTGTGTGGAGACTTCCACAGTACAATCTTTTCTTAAAACCATACATCTCATTTCTTTTATATTCTTTAAAAGACCGAAGTCATTATTTACAAATTAATGCTAAAAAAATTATGTTTCTCAAAAAAAATTGTCTTCTATTTTGTACTAATTATAATAATTTCCATCACTTCTGCTGTGATTGCTTTCCCAAATTATAGTAATTATATTAAAGACAAACAATGCTTGAAGTTATTGTACATTTTTTATTTGGTTTTTTTTTTTTTTATCATTCTTCCTGAAAGAAATATTGGGATTGCGGGTGACTGGAATTAATTCTGCAATAGCAGAGGTGAGAGTATATAAAGACTCTTGTATCCTTAAGAACTGCAAAGACTTTCTGTAGTGAGTAATCCGTCCATGAAAATGTACAGTGTATAGCTGAACCCTATCAGTTAAAAAAATGAAACATGAAAGTTGGCACCCAGGTTCTAAATGGTATTGCACCCATCTCCACCATTAAAAAAATGTAAAACAATCCCCTCCTATTGACATATAAAGTGCATATATGAAATGCAGAGAGAGCCTTTTGTTAGTGATTGGGACACATCTGTCTGGGGGAGCTGTAACAATGGTTATAGCTGCACATGGCAGAAATTGACTAAAGGCCACAGGAGCTTTCTGTAGTTTTGCCAGTTGGGAATCTGTTCCATTACATCAAAATTTAGTCATGACTGATAATCTATTCTCATTGCCAAAGATCCCAGTTCTCCTAGTGAAAAAATGTTGTTTTAACTTGGCTATTTCTGCAGTGAAATTTAGAAATCACTAAGGCTTTCTACTTGAGAGGAAAACAAGGACTATTTTTCAAGGCACAGAATTTAGCAAGCCAATGGCCTAATGTTTCTTGAAGGGAAGTAAAAATCTGTACTCCTAGCCATTGGTGTCCGGTGCTTCTTTACCTAGTAAAGTCAAGTATTCATCTGAAATTACCAAAGCCTGACAAATCACTATATTTTTCAGCTAGGATTTCTCTAAGTAGGAGGACAAGGCTATTTTGGCTGTACTTCTTCATGTCTAAAGATTTAGAAAATTCTTTCTTTTGCTTCTTACGGATTTGCACGGCAAACATTTCTGGCAGTGGTCAGTGACCCATGAGATGTTCTGCTGTCCATTACCTAAGGCCTGAGCTGTAAAAGAAGAACATGCCCTGAGTGCTGAGAAAGTATGCAGGTCTTCATCTGTCTGTGTGCCACTACTGCTGGCTGACAATATGTTGCCATTGAGCACAATCCCAGTGAATGCAAGACCATGTGAACCAGTATATGCATACATATGTTAAAATAATATGAATCTGTCAGATATCTGAATTCAAGATCTTAGGTTTGATTTCAGATGGAAAAAAACCCAAACCTGACAAAGTAAGGCTTCTACAGGAATAAAAGTTATTTCTGTAATTGCTGTGCCATTTGTGTATATACTTTTACAGTGTGTGACATGACCCAAAGTTACATTGGTCTTTAAACCTCAAAATCATTGAGTATAAACATTAATTAGATAGGGGATGGTGAATGCATGCTAAATTAAGTAGAGAATTTATGCACAGAGATATATTAACAGCCATATATATAATGCAGTGTTAATGACTCATTTAATAAGATTTAACCCCAAGTTTTGGTACATTAAGCTGTGTTACATACACAATTTAAAATAGATCAAATTACTCTGTCAAATGTGCACAGGTGAGAGCGATGGGTAGTGTTTTGTTGTTTATAAGATTGCTGACAAGTTAAGGGAGTGCTGTTTGGCTAGATGAGTTGTAGATGAAGATCAATATATGACAAATCAAAAGTTTATCTTTACTTGCAACTAAAAACCTCATTAAACAGCTTTTGAAAAACAGTTTTTTGTCCATATCACACTGGGCTCTATGAAGATTGTACTATGTAAGAGACTGAACTGCTAAAGGATTGATGGCTCACACAATTGGCCATTTGCAAAAGCAAACCAGGTGCGTTTCTGAGGCCAGCTTTGCAGCCCCCAGCCAGAGGGCGGAAGGAGGAGAGTTTTTGTGTGTGTGTGTGTGTGTATGTTAGAATCTCTGTGCCACGTAAGACAGAAGTTTAGCAACAAGCAGCATTTTCAGCCAGATGAAGGAAAAGGCCCATAAAAAAGAGATTCTGCTATGTGGGGTAATGCTCCTTATTTTGCCAATGTCCTCCCTTACACAACCGGCCCAGGTGTAGAACTCCTGCCCAGGACACTCACATATAGGCCTGAAGGCATTCATTCCTTCTGATGGGTCATAACTGGCTTAACTACACTAGCATGAGAAGCACCTGTCATGTCCTAGAAGGGATCATAAACCATCAAAAAACACCCAGAGTACCCCCAAACTCTTTCTAGGGCCTTCCACCAGAAGACTGTGCATAAACCAGTGTTGCAAAAGATCCTCAGTGTTGCATCAGAGAGTGTAAAACTCCCCCACCCAGGGGAACTACCTGGGCATTCCCTCCTAACCTGGATGTGTAATAACCCATTGAACTCCATGTTTTGTGGGCTTCCCCCACCCCTGATGGATCAAGACTGTGAACATTACTTCAACCAAGCAACAATCAAGTCTCACTGCTGGATCCACAGGTGGCAATATCTATCCTCTGTACTGTCTACTCTCATCCTTTCCCTTTCTTTCTTTCTTGCTTTCTTTCATTTCCTTGTATATTTTCTTAAGTGATATCTTTATACTTTTATATTGTTGTATTCCTATAGATAATAACAAAAACAGCTACATCCCTCCTTTCCGTTGCAACCAAATTTTTCTAAAATAAACCCTAAACACACACATGCACACACACATACATGTATATATTATATATTTTATATATATAAAAACACTGGTCATTCAGTGTCCTTTCACTCTAATCCACCCCAAGGGATCTATTAACAAGAACCATAGCTACCCTCGCCCTCAGGAGTGGGTTGGAACATACTACAGGGCAGCAAATTAAGCAATCATTCAGAGAGCATGTTTCTGTCACCATCAAATTTGTAACACCTTTAGCTAATATATAACAGTCCTGGAACAGATCAAGAATTTAATAACTGGATGAATATCTGAAATTGGATATTGTGTGAAGTAAACTAAGTTTGGCTAATTATCACTGAATTCACAAATATGTCATTCTTAACACTCCTTAACTCAGATTTTTATAATTATTTGTTCCCAGCACTGAAAAATATTTGCTTTTCTATCTGAATAAAGGTCCTAAAATACAAGAGGAAAAAAAAAAGTGAATAAATTTAAAACACCCTTACATATTTGAGATTCTTTAGAATGGGGGATGCTATCCTCTGTTCAAGTATCATGAGGAATTTTACATCCTTCTTGTGGACCTTCATCTGATGTTTTAGAATGGTATCCTTGAAAACTCACTTTGCTCTGATTAAAGTCAAGTCATGGACATAATAGTTTGACTTCTGATCAGTTCGCTGGAGTGTTTGATGGTTTAAGGGTGTAATTCAAATTTTCACATCTGGAAAGGAAAGCATTTATGCAAAAAAATCCTTCTATAAAATAAAGAGAAAAGCTGTATCAGCTGCTAGAGGGGGAGACAAGGCTTATAGCCTTTCCCGTGAGCCAGTCATTATTTACAGTTAGCTATGGGGTACATTTGGCAAAGCTCCCCAGGTCCCCGTTTTCATGTTGAAGTGCATACAAACAGCCTTTTAATGGCTTCCTCTGAAGCCACTGCAACACAGGTTTAGCTGTAATGTAAAAAGAAATCATGCATGGACAACACAGTGGATTAATCATTAGAACTCTGTATCATGCTATAAGAGTTATCTCTTTCTCTTTGCTCTGCATTGTAAACATAAGTATAGTAAGATGACTGTTCGTAATGTGACACTGTAAGAATTTCAGGATTCCTTTGGAAAATCTATTCAATTATTTCCTGTTGGAAAATCTATTCAGTTACTTCCAACAGCAAGTAGGAATGACTTGCTAATGTTAGTACATTAAATTATTTAAAAAAAAAAAAAATCCCACAGATATTAAAATGCTGCACTAACCATACATGGCTGGTTTTGATTTTCTCTTACTAATGCGGTGTTTTACTGAAAATATCTTTTAGCATGGAAAAAACCCCAAAACCCTCCGTGATAAATTTTCTTTCTTAGATTCTTAACTACAAGGGGGGATTTCATCCAATACAACTTTGCTGCCTACCTAGTATGTTATTTTATGCATGCAGAGAGAGAAGCACCCCTGCAGAATCGCTGACTCCTGATATTCTAGACCTTCCTTTAAGATAATTGTTTAGTCACTGACTATAGAGAGAGTGCACAGACTCCCACTGAAATTATTGTCTCATCTAATTTTATATGTCCGTAGTTCTCTATGTGAGCTAGTCACATATCTGGTGGTGATCCTGTGAATTTGAACACTTAGGGAGACTTAAATCTAGGTGTCACGACCTAGAACTGAATTTTAGCAAGAGATCATATTTACATTGCTAAACCACAGATGATTAGGGAGAGAGAGCATAATGAGAGATCAAAAACGAAAGAAAGAACGGAGAATCAATCTGCAGCTTCCTCATTAACTACCACATTGTGTGCAGGCTTGAACTTTAGCAGCTCAGAGTTTCTCTCTTACCAAGAGAAGAAGCTTCTCTCAAAAAGAGAGGACTCATAAGAAGACTTCTGGTGATATTCTGCAAGGATCAGACTAGACCGTGTGCTGTTCAATTTCTTTATCAATTTTTTGACTTTAAATCACTACTAACATAAACATGTCTTGTGATCATGGCAGCAGAATAATTTAGAATCTCTTTGATTGGATGAATGACTGCAGCACATTAAAAAAGAGAATGCTGAAATGCTGCAAGGTATAGCTAGACTGTGTTTAGAAACCAGGAAAGAAAGGATACCAGATGACCATATCTGGAAACTGGTGACTCTAATGAAGAATGTAGTCTCAGTTCCCAATATGATGCTGTGATAGAAGAGGGAAGGCAGACTTTTAAGCGTTAGAAAGAGGTTTAAAAGGGAAGATGTATAAAGATGATTTTATCTGGCTGCAGTATTTTTCTGATATTAGAAGACTGTGAATTTCTAGTATTCTCAGTTTTAATGTAAATTTAAAAAACTGAAGAAAAATCAAAAAATTTCATGAAAGGCTTTTAAATGTTGGATACTCTTGAGACTTAAATAGCTTGATTTTACAATGTATCAAAAAGAAGATGGAATTATTATTCTTTTACAATTTTTGTGTAATAATCTCCATAGATGGAAAATATAGGTTACTATATTTTTAAAGCCATAATAAGAACCAGTGACTGGATCATGAAAACAGACGCATTTGAATTTGAAAATTAAATTATCCTCTTTAACTGAGACGGTAATTAAGTGCTGGAACCAACTGTCAAATGAATAGATGGAGTATCCATCTCTTAGTATCTTGGGTTTGAGAATGAGGATATACAGAATGATATGCTTTACTCAAATGCAAGTTATGCTGTAATTAGGGCATAAATCATCAGGCTCGATGCAAAGATAACTGGATGAAATGCAGCACCAGCCAAAAATAAGAGGTCACAGCAGTAATCTATTTGTCTCTCCTGGCCTTAATTTCTAAGAAACTGTTAGATATAGTAATGGGTCAGATTTCCAGCTGTCAAAAATTGCATATAGATCTCCTGATTTATGCTGTTTCTGGAATATTAAAAATAATTTTTCTCTTGTTAAATATACTGAGTACATTAGTACAGCTACCATTGATAAACAGTTCACTGGAAATCTCTTCAGGTTTTGAGTGCAATGATAAATTTGTTTTCAGTTAAAATTAGTGTGCTGATGTGGCATTTGGTTTTGCTTTCAGTTATCCAAATGAGGGATACTGTACTTTTGCAACATTCTTACACTTAAGTAGCAGTGACAAGATATGTCATGAAGTGTCTACCTCAAATCTACTTGTTTCTGTCTTTTTCTAAAATACCTTCTTGAATAGAACCTGCCTGACTAAATGTATTTAACATTAGTCACTAAAATTAGACGAAATGAAAATGAATGAGACTATGTCATTAAGTCAAATGATATCAGCTCTAGTCCCTCTGAAATTTTTCACATGGTGCTTGTAATCTCTGCCCATATCCCTAACTGTTTTTTAAAAATTTAAGTGCATAGGAGAGAAATGTGAAAGTCAAAGGTCTCTGTCTTATTTCAGTAACAGAGTTAAATTAATGTTGCATAAGAAGGAATATTGGCTTTATAGCCAGAGCAGGAACCAAGTGGGTTTAGTGGGTTTTAATTCATGTCTCACTCACACTGTGGCCTTGGCATCTAATCATAATGTTGTAGAGAAGCAAGAGTTTGGTTCCGGTGATATGGGCAGGTTAAAGGAAGTTTTATGTAATTTGATCTAAAAGAAGCAGCTATGTATTTAATTTCTTAATAAAGGATCTGTCTCAACTCTGAGATGTAGATTGAAGATTTTAAAGATTAAATTACTGTTTCATAATCTGCAGAGTTGTGCATAAAGCCTGGCAGACTCTAATGGAAGCTCTGTTCATTGCAGGGACTCTAGAGGGTCATCTCCCTCCAGCAGAGGAGAATACACAAAAACGAAAAAAGGACCAGGTCATATAAATGACTGAACTCCTTCTCTGTGAGGATGAAAATGATATTCTTGTCACCCAGCGTACTCACCTTATACTGAGCTCAAATTCAGATCTATTCTCGAGTATAGACGTACTTCCCATTTGCCTTAGATACAAATTTGAGAATAGCCAGTTTGGGTTTCCAGTGTCTTTTAGCCTGGGATCAAATGACTATCGTTTTACAGTGGGGATAAACCACATATCTGATGCTTACTTTAGCAACCACCTGCATCCCCTGCCCTTTCAAGAAGGCTGCCAGTGTTGTCTATGGTGAGAACAGGAGGCATCTGAAGGCTTCCTGGGTGGACTGCTTCAGATTGGGGTGGACCTGGCAGCTGAAGATAGTGGCAGCCTATGGGAAGGACTTGGTATGTCAGACTGTTAGGGAAAGCAACAGGTGTTGGGTCTGCTACAGGGTGAATATCACACAACTGATGTCTTTTAAAGAAGTATAAAAAGCCCTCTGATGTATTTATACGTCAGGAGAGAACTAGATGAAAAAATAATCAGATTCACTTGTCTTAAATCAAAGCAAATCAACTTTGTAACATGTAAAGCTATGTTGAAATGCATTTTGAGAGGATCCAAAACCTAAACCACTTTCTGTTCTTCACAGATATTTTGGGAGAAAGATGTGTGTAGGAGTTTCATGTAGTATTTAAGGAAGAATCAAGGTCTAGTCACCTTGGCAAGTTTCAAAAATTGTGGATTTGATGGATGTTAAAGTGAAATATGTGAGGTATAAGCAAACCAAAACTGAATGATAATTCTGAAGCAAATCTCACTTCAGTTGAAATTACCTACTTTGTCAGAATTCTGACTGAGACCACTGCTACTATAAGAATAATTGATGGATTACATAAAAGAGACTTTTGACCTTATTCCACTTTCTATTAAAAATACACACAAAACTCTGCCAAGCTGGCATCTTTGTAGGCACTTTCAAAGATAAGGTCAAGAGCTGAAAGCGCAAAGGGAATATCCAAACCAAATATAAATAGGCATATGCTCAGACAAGTGGCAAACAATTTTATACAGCAAATTGCCTGAAGCAAAACAATATCCTAGGAAAACTAGTCTTCCAGATCTCAGTCAAGAGCAGTGAAAATTTTTTGTCTAGTCTGGAATAGCGGTGGAATTGGATGCTGTTTTCTTAGCAAAGATTTGAGTTACTGTCAGCAAGATAGAAATGTTACACTTCTGTCATTTTCTTCAAAGGAAACTGGGGTTTTGAACTATATTTGAAATACAAGTTGTGGGTTAAAAACAATAAAACTATAGGGAAAAAGCTCTTGGCCACTGCTGAGAAGGGCTCTGAACAAATCAGCCAAGTAGAAATAAGATGTATTTCTACAGTTAACACTATTGGTGAGACAACCACAAGCTTTTAAAGTCTATTGAGAAGAACATTACATGACTGTAAGTGCTGCATGTTGTGTGTAGTCAGCAAAGGAACTGAATAATGAAATACTCCATAAAAGTCACTTGAATGATAACCCTCAGATAGGCTAAGGAAGCAGGTGATACAAATGCTCAGAGCCCAATTTTCACCTTAGGAGTAATGTCTACTTTTCAATGTTTTGTTGTTTTTATTCCAGTTGGTCCCTGAAAAACAAAAAAAAGCCCCCCCCCCCCACCCCCCAGAACTTTAAAGATCACCTTTAAAAACAAGAGCAGCATTATTTTCTGAAAAGGAACTTTAATTATCATATCAACTGTAACACACATATATATCAGAATAATTCCATTCTGCTTAAATCTGAAATAAGAAACTACAAAAGCCTCTATTTTGACCTTATCAAAGTTCTTCCTTTCCCTCAAGTGTTTGACTGCCATAAAAATTTATTAAAATTGACACATTCTTGCAGAATATGTAGATTCTGACAAAACTGGCTTTTTTTCTAGGTGAAAGGAAAGGTCACAGGATGATTCTGTACAGTGCTAGTGAGGAGTACCGTGCCTTGTATACAGCACATGTGTCTTCAGGTACTCAGTGCCATATGATGACAAGGAGTCCTGGATTCAACAAAGCGCTTCCTGCTGTAAGCAAAAATCAGGTTCATGACCAGCTGAGGAATTTGAATGAACACAAGTCTGTGCGATGTTGGGAGATGTGTCCCAGAATCCTGAGGGAATCGGCTGTATGTAGTTGCCGAATCCCTCTCCATGCTGTTTGAAGAGCCGGGTCAGTCAGGCACAGCCCCTGCTGAGAAGCGGCTGGTGGATGCTGGTGGATGAGAGGCTGGACATGACCCAGCAATGTGCACTTGCAGCCTGAAGAGCCAGTTGTGCCCTGGGCTGCATCAAAAGCAGTGTGGCCAGCAGGGCCAGGGAGGGGATTCTGCCCCACTGCTCTGCTCTGGTGACACCCCACCTGCAGGGCTGCATCCAGCTCTGGGGTCCCAGCACAGGAAGGACACCGACCTGTTGGGCCGAGGCCAGAGGAGGCCACCAAGATGATTAGAAGGATGGAGCACCTCTGCTGTGAGGAAAGGTTGAGAGAATTGGGATTGTTTGGCCTGGAGAAAGGAAGGCTTAAGGGTGACTGAATTGCAGCCTTCCAGTACCTGAAGGGAGCTTGTAGGAAAGATGGAGAGAGACTTTGTCAAAGAGCATGTAGTGACAGGACAACAGGGAATGGCTTCAAACTGAAGGAGAGTAGGTTTAAATTATATATAAGGAAGAGATTCTTCACTGTGAGTGTGGAGAGGCACTGGAACATGTTTCCCAAAGAAGTTGTGGATGCCCCATCCCTGGAAGTGTTCAAGGCCAGGCTGGACGGCGCTTTGAGCAACCTGGTGTAGTGGAAGGTGTGCTGTGCCCACAGCAAGGGGATTGGAACTATATGATTTTTAAGGTGTCTTCCAACCCAAGCCATTCTGTGATCCTATGATATAAAAGGATCCCAGTATCCTTTGCTGCTGTGAGCCCTACTCATTTGGGGGCAGGACAGAGGGCAGTGAAGCCACAGCTTATATTTTTAACCCATTCTTTCCACCTAATGTGACTCAGATGCTTCATCCTGAGTCTTTGCCTTTCTTTCAAAGGAAGAGCACTAACATCTTGGGATTTTTATTCTATAAAACATTACAGTTGGAAAAGTTTTCCTTCCTAATTTAGACTGTAGGACATGTTTGCCCAACTATACCCAGCCACATGGAGTCACCTGGCTTTTAGTGTGTACCACCACACTATTTTTTTTCAATGGTAGGGCATTAGCCTCATTGCAATAAAATATTTCTTTTTTCTTTTTCACTTATTATTAAATGAACTTTGAATGCTTAGAATCACTTATCCATTTAGTACTCCCCCTACCCTTGTTTCAAATCAAATTTAGTTGACAATGAATTGGTGTTTTCTTATATATTATTGCTAAAAATATCAGAGAGCATAGGGACCAAAACCAATTCCTGAGCAATTCACTGTGAGTACATACATGAAATATTGGTTTGAATTGCATTTTCTCATGTATTATAATAGCTAGCAGAGATCTAATATGCTTAAATTTTGTATTGGCTTATATGTTGTGTGGGACTAAGTAAACTTGCAGAAATACCTAAACATATTAGCACAATACTGTGGCATTTATGATTTATTTTGCTTTCCAAAGTTGGATTCTCTTAATAGCTGAACAGATAGTTTCCATTTTGAGCATGTAACTCATGTTTATTATTTAAATATATTGTTCTATTATCTGAACTAAATAAAGTACGAGTTTCCCATCAGGACAAAACAAATCCTCAGGAGATTTCCGAGTCTTCATTCTTAATGCCAAAATATGTTGAGGAACTAGACTACCTACATTTTTATAAGAGAATCATTCCCATTTACCCCCTCCCTACTCATAGTGAGAGGACACACTGTGAACTAAATAGATCTAAATAGTGATACATTGGCAACGAAAATTGGTGAATAATTGCAGAGCACTGATGCTATTATCTCTTATAAAATGCTAGCAATAGCTTTCAGCTTCACAGCATTTTTTCTGAGCAAAAGGTTTTGTGTTTTCCAGAAAGTGGTACGGGGTTTTTTGAGATATAATTATGTCTCATCATTCACTGTTCCAGGGAGAAAACTATAGCATACTAACATCTGGGTAGTATCTCTGTAGCCTTTCTCGTATTAGTTCTGTTGAATAATTTCTCTTACATTTTGCCAACGAAATACATTATTATTTGATATCTCACGTGAGAGTAATGGAGAAGGAAGTCTTTTAGTTTTTTAAAAGTATTTGGGTCATCAAATAGAATTTTAAAAATGAGGTAAATTTTGGGAAATGTTGGGTAACCAGTAAGAGATGGTGAAAGGGATGATACTGGTCTGTAACAATATTTACAAATAATTAAAATAATACTTTTTAATAGCACTTTTTTCCTTATGGATATATTCTCTCACTCTTTCCAATATCACACATAAAGAACTACTTTTCATTTTCTTCTGAAGATAATTTAATATTTGTAAAGGGTCACAGGGCAACCCGATAAACCAGATAAACTAAGTAAAGGATTGGCCACCTCTTCAGCAGCCTACAGGATGCAAGGAGCTTTTCAGGAAGAACAATACTATCAGACATTTTTTGTTGGCTCAGGATGGTCCCTTAGCAGAAATCTTTGCAAATTTTCCCACAGACTTCTGGAAGTCCTTATCTGAGAAGTTTTACTTTTTACTATAATTGGTGGAAATTTTGCATATCTAATTAACCAACCAATTGCATCACTGTATTGCATTTGGAATAGATTATGTTAGTTGACACTTTTTCATTCTGATCACTCATTTTCTATAACCTGTGGTTTTCTTCTTGCTGTTTTAAATGCTGAAAAAGTTATTCATGAGTAGTGTTACATTGATCGGCTCTGGAAATGAGATTCCCCAATCTCAGATTCTTGTGTTGTTGGGCCTTACTCTGGAGGTCATGTGCAGTGTGGAATTAGTCCAAACATGGGCATGCACAGGAGGCACAGAGCACTTCTGAAGAGTGACACCAAACCAAGTTGATAGTTGTTTTTTTTAACGTAAATATATTCAGTAGCTTTTCTATTAGTTGTACAAATATATCAAGTACTAACCTACACAGGAACACCACCACAGTATTTCTTCACTCATAAGCCCCTATGATTCATGGTACCTACAAAAAGAAGCTAAGGAATCATAAATTTCTAGCTGGGATTTGAGCCAAGGCAAAAACAGAAGGCTTAGCTGATGAGAATAAGGATTTAGGATTCTTGTCCTACAATAATTAATTATGAGTTTCTTTTAGTTCAGCAGGCAGTGGATCAGGACCTGTCAGACAGAAGGGAATTATTTTAACTCTGCCAGTCAATGGCAGAATCTTAACAAGGAGTTTTGACAATAAAGAAAAAGCTTTGATTATCATTCAAGAGAAAAACATCACAGGCCAAGAATAGCTGCTTGCCTGTTATCTTCCCTGGGCCAACTTCTAACAGGAAAGCACTGTATTTTGTTGTAAAGAAATTTGTGGCTTAAGTTACTTTAAATCACTCACTTTCACTGCCTTCAGACTTACCATGAATGAAGACAAATTAAAAAACAGAATAAGCAGAGAAAAATGATTGATGGAACTAATGAAGTTTGTCTTCTTATAAATTTGTATCCTGGAGTTAGATTTTCTGAAAATATGTGAGCTCTGGACTAAAGCTTGTGCTATGTGTGGAACGTTCATTAACATGCACTGTGGTGTGGATTCTGTGGTTTCCACTAAAAACCCTGGAAGTGTTCAAGGCCATGTTGGGTGAGGTTTTGAGCAGCCTGCTCTAGTGAAAATTGTCCCTGCCATGGCAGAGGGGTTGTAACTGGATGATCTTTGAGATCCCTTCCAAACAAAACCGTTCTATGACACCAACAACCAAATTCAGATAAACTGTCATATAATTTCAGATCATAATATTTCTAGTTAATCAAAATTGCCTGTATTGCAGAATATACCTCCTTGAAATATATCTAACTAGATAGTAACAGAATTGGGCTTAGATCGGTGCCATGTGTCTGATTTATGGACCAGATGCTAAGATAATAAGACAGGAAAGTAAACATATCTGTCAAAAATTATAAAGCCTTTTCTATGCTATTGATATTTTTTCAATATGTTTTGAAAATAAAATAGTTCATATTGGTGATGCTAGAAAGCATTCCATTCATTCTAACAAAAGGCCTGCAGAAAAGATAGGCAAAAACTGTACTACTGTTCTTGGCAACCCACCATTCCACATGTATTCTGAAGCAGATTTAATTTAAATTAAATAGAAATAAAAATTATTTACCATTGCACGCTAATGACTGTAATTTTCACACAAGCTGTTACTTACAGACACAGTATGCTGCACCTTGTAATAATATCTTTCCTGTTTTTCTGTCTAGAGGAAAAAGTCTTGCTGCATACATTTTTAATCACTAGACAGAAAACTCTGGACTCCACTGGAAAGGGTAGTACAAAAGAAAAATCTTTTTTTTTTTCTGTTATGGTGGAGTTTATGTCTTTTCAACTGGCTCATCCACCAATACTTTCATGTAACAAAATAATACTACCCTGTGTTCTTTTACCCAAGGGTACTTAATTCCATCAGGAGATCTGTATTAACCATTTAACTCACCAAATAGCTGTTTTCCTGCTCATTTAGTGTTGTAGCCAAATATCTCCATTATAACTGCAAGTAGCTAAACTCTTCAGTGCCAGCTGGTTTACAAATTGGCCTCATCACAGAGTAATGGATGTCATCACACTCACAATTTGTTAATGTTACAAGTCCCCTTCCTCCTGTGAACTTAATATGGCAGAGTTCTCTAGTTTAATCACAACTTAGCAATTGATATATATTAAAACCTATTATCAAATGAAAATTTAATAATTAGCAGAATATTAGCATTTCCTCATTGCCAGCAACTAAATACCCAATTTGAGAGTCAGTGGAAGGATCAGCTGGAAACAGATGCACAGTAAAAATCAAACTGGCTTTGCAAGTGCAATTTTAGAGCACATTAGGTGAATAACTCTGAAATGGCTTTGTTTAGCTTCTCACCAAACACTGTAAACTTTTTTTTGCTATGTAGGAGCATTCAACTATTCATGCCAAATGAACAAAAGTAAATCACAGCCTACCCTATGCCTCCCTGAAAAAGATTTATCACTTAGTCTTCATGTTCTTGTACATTACAATTTCAGTAAATTACTTGAGGGAATTTCAAGACTAATGCATGATAACAGTACAAGTTTTATCTTTAGGAAACAGCTAAATGTAATTTTGTGTCATCTTCAATTTGACTGGGAAAATGTAATGGAGAAGACTTCAAAATAGTTAAAGAGTTTTCTGGCTTTAGAAGCTTATTCCAAAATCCACAAAGGCTGCAAATGGTTTTCACACAGTAAGATGGGTAAATGATACACCTTCACTATTCTCAATTAGCATTTATATATCTGCCTGCCTTGAATGAAAAAAAGAAAAAAAAAACTTTATTACCTTCTCATAAAATAACTGAAGTAAAAGACAGGAAATGATGGGGGGTTTTTTTATTATTTTGATCCCTAACAGATGTGGCCCTTTCACAAAACGTGTTTTCTCCATCTAACTCAGGTGCACTAGGTTCACTCAGCTGTTCAGATGGGACCTGGAGAGAATCTTAGGTCTTAAGGGAAAGTTAATTCGATTAATTTCAGAACCTAGGTGTCTTCTCTCTTCCCAGTACTGCGTGTGTGACCACTGTCCATGGTTAGCCTTCTCAAACACCTTGATCCATCTTTTGCTCTACACTTGTCTCCTCCCAGACGTGCAATCCACAAGTACTTGTCTTTTGCCCTTTTGTCACAGTTTTGCAACATCTATTCTCTAATTTGTCATTTCTAAGGTGATTATGAAAGTAATCTTGGGTTTATAATTTCATTACTGGTATAGCTACTTTATTATTCCTGTAAAGGACTTTAATACTACCCTTTGAACTGGATAGCTTGACTTCAGCTATTTCTCACTAGCTCCCCTTCAATCACCTGAGAAATCCAGTCTTTCCCCATGGCGCTGTTCTTAACTTTTGACAGCTTTTCACTTTCTTTTTTATTACATGCAATTTATTCTGTTTTCATTCACTACTTATATACTGTTCAATTAGCTAAACTTCAGGCCAGGGACCAGTCCTTTGTTTGCATACAGGGCAAGAAATATCCTATGTAATAGTCACAGTTTTAGAATTTTGGAATATGACTTTTGTCTGCCTGCAGATAACATTTTCTATCCCCTGCTTAAATTCTTTTAATTACACTGCAGTAGTTTTTAGCAACTTGGTATCTGATGTATCTGTCTGATATACATAGTTCCCTATGACTGCAATTTTTAAGGGTGTCATAATATTGAAACATTTTTTTGTTAAATACTGTTGTGGTTGGTGAAATAATACTGTCCACATTTGTGTCAGCTCTTTATCTAATGACTCTTAAAAGGATAATGCATAGGCAGAAAAGAGATCTCTCTTGCTTGCTTTCTGGATGTGTCTTCCCAAATGTTTATTTATGCAGTCAGGCAGCACAGTTCAGCACTTCTGTGGTCCCAAAAATTTTTTATTCTAATAGTCAAGTGGCAATGAAAAAAAGGTTGTCCTTCATGCCTTATGGTACAGGATTATGAAAAGATCAACATCAGAAATAAGAAATAAGGCCCCCTGTCCTTAAGGTGCTCTTACTTCTGTGCTGTTGTGAGAAAGGTTTACTCTAGTTGCATTTGCTGTGTATTTCTGTTGAAGTTCCTTATGTTCTGAAAACTAAGATGTAGAGATATATACTGTGAAGCATTCAGCTCAGCATATGGCTACTCATCCAAAAGATTGCTGAATCACACACACAAAAAAAAAGTTGTCCATAGGATCTGGAAGTAGACAAGGTATGAAGTTTCTCCTTCAGAGGCACCCTCTCTCTTTTTACTGTGTGGGGATCAATTTACATCATTCCAAGTCATCTAGAAAAGACCCATTTTATAAACATTATAATGGTCACCTTAGAAGCGTGGAGGAAGCCATTTCAGTTTTCCTTCAGTAACATAACACTGGGAGAGGCTTTCCTGTGCCTGGCTTTCAGTGCTCCATGACATGTGTCAAAATATGCCACATAGTTGAAAAGCATAAAAATGAGGACCCACGTGGCAATGACATATAGAGTTCAAAAGTACTTTGTAGGTCTCATTCCCTTTAAGAGCTCAGTTACTTCAAAACCTCGTGCATTAGCATTGTGATTACAGTGCTCATTGAGGAAGATTCCCCAGAACAGAGGCAAAGCTGCATTTCCCATTTCTGTGGACTGCAATTTACTTTGTTTAAAAAACAAAAAACAAGAAAAATAAAAAAAACCAAAAAAAAACCCAAAAACAAAACAAAAAAATACAGAAAAAGAAATAAGGAAAAAGAAAAGAAAAAGAAAAGAGAAAAACGAAAGAAAACAGATAAAGAAAAGAGATTAACTAGGACAGACAGAATCTGTTGGCTCATAGACACAAGTGGCAAAAGCCACCAGCAGGGAGGGAAAATAATCTACATTCTAATTTTCGATACAGGGAGAGATTATGTATTTTACATTACACATAGTGAACCATTTTTGAAGCTCCCGTACTCACAGCTGAGTACTCTGATCATTTGGCCATAAATCAATGTGAACGTGATCATTTTCCTTAACAATTTTATTCTCCACTTCACTGAGGAATTTAAATATGTGATTAATTTTAAACCCAAAACATGTAACAATGAAGTTGTGCTTTGTTTGAATAACATCTGTTGTGCTTAGTTTCATTCATGCCCAAAGGCTTTTTTTCTTGCCATCAGTGGTTTTTTTAAAGTTTCTATTAGTGAAAATGTTTGCACCTGTGTTGTATTTGTTTCTAATGGGGTCAGTTGTCTCACTCTGCTGTACCTTTTGTCCCTTCTGTTTATCTTCTACACCTTCCTCTATTTCTATTCTAATACCTTTCTCTTCTACTCCTGAAGTAGCTTCAATGAAAACGGGTACCCAAGCTGTCCTAGAAAGAATATTCAATGATCATATGAAAAAAAGCCCAAAGAATTGCTAACTAAAAGAAATGTTTGTCTTTTTAGGATGAATATTTGGATGTTATTACAATTGTTTCTGCTTTCTTATTTATCTAAATCTTCTGATGGTAGATATTTTGCTTCTTAAGTGTATGACTTTATTTCATGAGTAACCTTCATATTTTTCAACCCGCAAAATTCTAATATCAGCAATTTCAAAATCTTTCCCCAACTTGGATTCTTTCCTCTTTGATGTCTCTTTATGAATATTCGATTAAATTAAACATTGCTTAATGAATGGCATTTCACAATGAAAGAAGAATAGGTGATTCAGCTCCTGATGGCAGTATACAGACTTTTTGTTCCATGGCAAAAATATATTAATTTTTTAAACCCATTTAGAGAAGAGTTATTTCAATATTCACTTCTGTTTTCCTGCAGCAGAAGTTACAGTCATCAAATATTTTCCTTCATTCTCACCTTCTTGTGTCCAAATTCTTTTTTATAAATGCCTTAAGAATTACTTGTATTGGGAAGGTGCAAGAGATGTGAGATATTCAGGACAAAAAATAAGTTCTAATAGAAGATTTAATGGTACTTGCAAGTTAGGCAGTCAATTAAGCTCAACAATGTCTCATCAATATTTTTTTAAAGAATTATAAAAAACTTTTTTTCAGAGGAAAAATCCAATAGTGGAATTTTTAGGAGACTGTTGGAGTTCTGTTCTAGCAAAATAAATGTGTAAATTGTTGTAGGATAACTCAACATGGTCTAATGTAACTTTAACGACAAAGGCACAAAGTTTGGTCCTCCTAGAGCAAAGCCAGATGGGGAAACACAAATTAAAAGTGCTCCTCAGAGACCTGCTACAGGCCACTAATTTGGGAATCTACCTTTGGCAAAAGTACTATTGGAAACAATATTGAATGATGTTTCCTCAGTGTCTCCATCTTCTGGGCTTAGTCATTTAAATGCTAAGTCCCACTTTAGTCGCTTAAATTACATTTGAATGCATAACTTAAGCATTTCCCTCTTTTACAGTAAAGGGCATATCAGTCTAAGGGAAAAAGAAATGGCCAAACCCAATTGTTTAAAATCAAAGACAAGTTTCTCCATCATATAAAAAATAAAAATTATTGCTTCTCCCTTAGTCATGCACAGATTGTTCATCACTAATAATTTTTAAACCCCAACCATTTTGTAAGCCTGTGTGTAATTTAACTCTGTGATCAAAATTTAGAAGTTCCTTCAACGTAAGTCTTTCTGACTCTAGTTGGAAGCTACTTGTCAACTTGCCCAAATTTAAGACAACAGATATAGCAAACAGTGGCTGATTGATGCAGAAGGTGTACATTTAAATTTGATAACTAGTTATACTCTTTATTAACAAGCTGCAAAGTCAACTTACTGATGCAAGAACTCAGTTTTATGTTTTGACTATTATTTTCAACTAAGATACTAGAGCTAGATCTTTTCAATAATGCTTTTAAAATAACAGGTATATAAAAGCATGTAAAAATAAGTTTATGAGCTATATTTTAAACTGATTTACTTTTGCTGAAAGTTGCTGTATAAATAAACTATAATATTCAAGTTTTCTCTTACTGAGCCTGGAAACTAGAAGAGGTAGCAACAATATATATTTCCCCTTGCACTGTTTTTATGGCTTTGAACTGATTTGGGAAAGGAGGTTTCAGTTTCCTTTTAGAGTAAGGTTACCCAGAAGCAAATGGCAGAAGCCTGTTTTCCTTGTCTTTGATAGTTTTACTTGGATCAGATACAGAAACCCTGGAGTAATATCAGCAACTGAGGCAGCAGCTGATGAGATGTAATTTTACCTTGTTGCTAACACTGTTCTAGTATCATTTCTGTTGTTGCTAGCATTTCATGTGACAACAGGTGACGTGCACAGGTCCCAGTTTTCCCTACTAGTTAAAATACATGTGCAAAATATTAGTACAGCAGTAAAGTTAATGGGATAACTCAGAGTGTATAGTTACACTTCTAAATTACTGCATTGAGTCAGAGTCTTCTGGAAGAAGCAGGCATTGACTGTAAGGGAAATCTCAGCACAGGGGCTTAGGATGTTGTCTGAAAGTGAGCAGGAGAAAGAGATAAGGAGATAGAGTTTATGTGTCCATTTTATTTGATAATGGTAGTATCTGTTCTCTGAATGTTTTGAGCAAAAATGTTTTTAGAGGTATAAAAATAAGCAAGCATCTAGGTTTTCTGAACATTGATCTATGTTTTTGCTTTAAGGGATTGAATGTATTAATATTATTTTTACACACAACAAAGAACTGAAGGAAATCAAAAGTTATTAGTTTTTTCAACAGATGCAAGAATTTGGTAAATCAGAAACAAAGAAAATATATGAGTAAATTATTTTATTTTAAGGTAGAAAAATTACATGTTGATATTGCAATATCCAATAAACACTATTCTGCTATATTTGTGAAAAACCATTTAGCTTTACATAATATTAGAAGGTTGCGATTTGAAAATACTTGAAACATTAATGTTTGACATCATTTTAATTCTGATTATTATATAAAATGAGAATGAAATAAGTGTATTTTTGCAGTAAAATAAGGTATTCAGGCTATATTGTAGAGCAGCTAATCAATGGGTAAAGCTGTAAGGTATGGGAAAGGAGGGTTCAAGGTTTTGAAACATTGCCATTTGTCTTTTTTTTGATATCCAGTAGGATTAGGAAAATGACAGCTGATGAAAAGTTCACATAACGTGACACTTATTCAAATACAGTATAAGAAAGACTTATATCTAGTTCTTCCTTTAGTGCAAGCACCTTGCAATTCTGAAAGTAACTTAGGCATTTACATGATTGTTTTAAAGATCCCTATTATTGATGTTGTGCAGCTAACTATGTTCATTTGATAGTGAGCAATTTATATAGACTATCAGTTGCAAAATTATGCTAATCTGTCAATTCCTTTTTTTTAAAAGTCATATTGGAAAACATGGGTAGATAATAAAGTTCTATTTTAACTCCATTTTATTCTGGTCCTAAGTAAAATATCTTTTATCTGAAACTGTGTATATTAGAAATACTCAGACCATTAAGGTATTTTGGTGAATGTAAATTCAAATGCAAAACATTTTATGTTAAATTTCTGCATATAATTTCATAGCCATTGGACTTCTTTTAAAAGTTAGAATAGCCAGCAAGCAGCAATTCCATTCATAGAGGTTCCAAGGTCTTGGAATTTATTTTCCTTATTCTTTTGGTTTACATCAAGGGAAAAAAATGAGGGAAAAAATATATGAAAGAAATAAAAGGAAAAAATAAATCAAAAGGAAGCCCGAAGTCTTGAATTTTCTTTTTTTTCTTTTTTTTATTTATTTTATTTTATTTTTTTTACGTCAGAATACCCCTTTTACCTCAAATCCTGTGGTTCTACTTTAATTTGGGAAAAATTCCTGAGTAGACACCGCCACAATAGTGACCTGAAAATGTTCAGGTGCAATGCCTTGCTTTAAACATCTGTATTTACATGTAAAAAATTCTGATTCTGACAAAGGCCAGACCTGTACTTGGGTCTTTTACAGGGTAGACTAATGCCTGATCACAGCCTAGAAAATAATTGTGGTCTTTGCTGTTCCTTCCTGAGATATTGTCAATAGTTCTTACACAGGAGGAGTGTTCCAAAAGACTCCACAGAACACATTTTCAAGTGATGGGACAAAAGAATATAAACTGCAATAAGAGTCATAAAGAAGCAAAGCTGATTCAGCTATTTTTTTAGAAGGGGAAAATTCACTTAGACCACTTAGGCAACTGGCATTGTCTTACAACAATATTAATATATATTTTTTTTTACTGAACTCATTATATTATTAGTAGATCAGAGAATAACTAAGCTTATTCTTTTATATTATGTGTATGTTAAATACTACTTACTTTTTTACATTTGAAAATACAGGTGTAACTACCATTTCAGAACATACAATAATGTGGCCCAAATTTATAATGATATTCACATAAAAAAATTAATTGCTTGAAAGTTACCAAAGAAATTTTTTTCTGTATTCCTTTTTAAAAGAAACCATACTTAGATAGGGGTTGCCTTCATCTTAACTTAAAGTGTAGTAAAAGAAGTGATATAAAAAAGTGTAGTAAGAGCTCTTAGAATGAATCACAAAGTTCTGTAATTCAAGGGCACTGCCTACCTGTGCCACTGCTGTCTTTGCAGGGCAATAGAGCACTGATATATGCACTTATTCTTTGATATCAAGGATTGTCTTGCCTTTATTGAATGAAGGTGTGTCTTCATCGTGGTTTTCAAAAGCTATTGAGTAACCATGGACTACTGCTGCAACAGGTGCAAAATTCATGGAGCTGGCCTACTAACTGGAGCTCAAGACTGGCAATTTGTGAGTACATTGTCTCAGTAAGACCCAAGCTTTTGCTTTGTTACCACAATTCAAACATTCTTTTGCTGGGAGACATCCCAGAGCTCTCGCCAGTGCAATTTTAAAGAGAGCACATACAAGGCGTCTATACCACCCTGCTTAAAGGGTGCAGTCCAGAGCTCCTTCCAGCCTGTATTATTCTGTGATTATATGGCCTATCAAATGTAATTGCAACAGCTTTATTTTAATATTTCTTGAGCTGGATTAGAAATATACACATCTTTTCCCTGTATTGATTAATGTATATCCTCAGCGTAGGTTTTCCGAAGCTGTTCAATGGTCTATACAAATTTTACTTGGTTTTGTGGTTTGAACATGTAAAAATATCAAACCAGGTAATACAAGACTTCCCGTGACATTTTGCAAGTCTAAATTACTCAGATCACTTGCCTTTCTGTTTTCAGATGACTTACACTGAACACAGGTCAGTCTCTTAGCATATAATTTTCTGGTTACTGGCTTTCATCATGTTCTCTCTCAGTCTTGTTACTTATTTATTGATTACCCCTCTCTCCAAGTGAGAATAAGGCCACAGAACTGATACTTTTTAGGAAGTGAAAGTCATTCCTTAATACTGTTAAAGTCTCAAACCAAGGTGGTTATTCATGCTTGCCCTGCTAAACCATTTTTCAACAGTTTTGACATTTTCTTTTTCCAGTGAATAGGACTTCTTTTCATTCTATTTTCTTCCCCTGCATTATGCAGAATCTTTAACAAAGATGGATAAAAACAGCATACATTTTTTCTGTACTTCTGCAACACCACAGTGGTGGAATGGATTTGTAATGATCTATAAGACCATTACACACACCTGCATGAAAGTGAAATTGTCTATTTTCTTTTCAGACATTTTTCAAGAACTGATAGGACCAAAACAAACTTCTAGTCTTTGTTCACTTGAGCTCTGACAGAAGGTCACATGCTTCTTTACGAGAGCAGATTTTGCTAGTGGTGGCCAAACAGAGAAACTGAGGAAGAAGATATGAGCTGGATACCTCCAAGTCCCCAGTAAAGCTGGACAGAAAAAAAATTTCTTCTTCTGAAAAAAAGATTTTCAGAGTTTCAAAAGAACTTGCACTGTGCCTAAGGGTGAAGACACAGCCTGTGGAATCATGGCTGAAAACATACACGGTAATTCCTTCTCTAGCATAGCTAAGGCTTACACAGTAGAACTGCAGACTGTGTACTAGGATCAGCATCTCTAGCAAAGAAGGATCATTGTTCTTGTGTTCATGGCTTTCTGCACTTCTTTATCTGAAAAAAAAATCCCTTGATTTCTTTTATGGCACCTGATATGTTCCCTCAAGAAAATCTTTTGTTTAAATATTCTGATATTTTCTAAGTTAAAAAAAAAATCAACTTAAATACCACAAAGTGGAAAAATATATCCTTGATGATGATTCACATCTTCGTTCCTGTGAAATTATCTAAATGGGCATATACACAGCACAAGGTATATATCTGAAGATGGGAAGAAAGTTTTCAATCAACAAAGAGATTTTTAAATTTGCAAAAGAAGTTTTGTGTTTTCTCCTCTGGGTAAACAGGGAAAACATCTCAAAGCAGGTGAAGATGCTGAATATAAATATCAGAAATGCATCAAAGGAAGAAGGGTTGGTTAATGGCTTATAACAAAAGCTCTAGGGACAAGAAATTATCTGGTTTCCTGTAATATTTGCCACCTAAGCAAAACAAGCACTGATTTTATCACACTGAAGGAAATATCTTTCATCATATTAAAGACCTATGAGCCGTTTTTATGGCACTGGTAAACAACCAAAGAGTAGTTTGGGCTTCTGTAAGCTCATAGTTTCTCATTAAAAATGTAAATAAATGGCTTCCCTTAAAATAAGAAAAAAAGATCAATGCTCACTCATAATTTGTACAGCAACATTTGCTTATGCAGACTAATGAAATATTTTAAATGACAGCAAGAAAAGCTGATGTCAGCATGTAAACATACGTTGAAGACTTGCGGGATCTATTACCTAACTTGATCAATGCAACTCTATTTGAAACCAAAATGACCACAAAAAACTGAGTGCTGAGCAAAATTGTATATGATGCCACAACTATATAGGCTTTGCTGTATTTCTCTTAGGTGAATAGTCTATTCTCATGTTTTAGAAATTTCTATGCAATTTATTTTATCCTTAGCTGGTGCTTGGACTCTGAATTTTTAGTGTTTATTAGCTAGGATTGTAATCACTTTGTGCTCACACATCATGAAGTCTGAAATTACTGAAATCAGTAGGTAAAGAAAAATAAGGAAAAGCCCAGACTTTTCTCATTATTTTTCTCTAGAGTGCATTTAGAGATTACCCACTCCTCTCTGTTTCCGCTGAAAAGCTTATCTGTTTTTCTGTTTGACTGTTTACACTTCTTCCTTTCTATCTCCTTTTACTTTGAGCTATTATAAATGCTACCACAAAATAATTACTGTGTCAATAGCCTTGACCAAGCCCTACTCCTTAGATTTATTTTTTGTTCTCCCTTTTCCCTCTGTGAATGGAAAGTTCACATTCTCACTTTCAGACTGACATTTAACTAATTTTTGTTCCTCTCATTTCTGTCTTTCCCAGCTAGCACGATTTTTCTTCCATTGCAGATCTTCCTCTCATGCCTCTTTTATGAAGTTTCTTACAGATACCTGTACTTACTTCTTCAATGCAGGTTCATGTACCCCCATCTCAGTGCCTTTCAAGTATTCTTTTCAAAGTCTTTATTCCAGGACTCCTCACAAGAGAGATGGTAGGGAGAAAGAAAAGGAGGAAGAACACAGAGGGACAAGTATTCTCCATGAACAATTATTGTCATTTTTATTAAAGAGTTTCCTGACTTTCTTTACCTTTTGCAATAAGACAATTCATTTCAAGCAAAGGAGAGAAATAAATATGAAATGGAAAAATAGCAGATTTCCTGTAAATACTAGTAAAAAGCTCTGGGTAGTAGACTATGGGTATCAGACTTCACACTGGGTTTGATTTCAAGTTCAAATTCTTGCTCATATCTCCATATTACTGCTAAAATTATAAAGTCCTCTATGTAGGAATTTCATCCTAACATCGCTGTAAAGACTGCAAAGCTCTTAGCACACTGTGGTATTTGAGACAGATTGGCATATGCTCTGTTCATTTTCAACCTGCAGCTGTGCTTAAGAGATTGTGCCTGAGCTTTGGTTTGGTTTAGACTTCTGCTTTTTTGCTGCAGAGGCACCAGTAGAATAAATATACAGGTTAGACTTGTTAGATGAGGAGAACAAAAGAGACATAGGAGGAATGCATTTTGTGAAATGGGTATTGATTTGGTAATAACCTGTTTTAATTGCTTGGTAGAGGAAAATGAACACAATTATTGTTCTGTGGGTAAAGAAATGCCTTTTTTATGTTTAGAAACAATTCCTGACACAGAAAAAAAATGATAAAATTTTATGAGGATCTCTTCAAGGGATTTAAATGCAAATTAACCCTGATGTATTCTACATATGTTTCATGCCACATACAAAATCTACCGTTAGAGAAAAATAAAATACACTAAAAAGAGCTGCTTCAGCCTTCAAAATTAGTTAATCAGGTATCACAGCAGTGGAGATTAATCAAAGATTCCTTAATTGCTAGTTAACTGGACTTTATGTTTTGAAATATATTGTCTTAATTGTAGTAAGCTGATTGAGAAAAAAGAACACTGTGGTTTAGCAGAATACAGATTTCTTCAATGAGGTTAAAGTGAGATGTTAAAAAAAAAAGAAAAATCTGTGGGCTGTATTTTCAGTAGAAGGCAATCTACCTCACTTATATTTTCCATTCTCTTTTCTTCTTTTATCTTGAAAGTTCACACCAGCAGAGTTGCTGTGTGGATACAGATAACTGGTCTAAATTAAGGTTCTTCAGTGCTTCTTAAAAGCTGCTCTGCAGCCAGAGATGCCAGCAAATATTAGCATGTGTTTTAGAGCTAAACAGTGATTACAGCTCTGCCAATTAGAACTGACTCTCTCAGCTTGGACTTAGGTGCTACATAGCTAAGCAGGGCCTGTTCTGCAGTAGTTGTTTTGGATATGGTGTGGTGTCTTTTAGATATTGCTGTTTATTTGGGGTTATGATGTCTTTTTCCTTCCTCTGTTATGTGATGTTTCTCACTGTGAAACAAGAAAGACAGAAACCCAAATTCAGAGGTGAAATATGGTTAAATTGCACACATGAATGAACCTTGTTGAATTTTGGCCTTCCCTCTAATACCTAGGGGCTGTGGGCTCAGCAAAGTATCCAAGGGGGTTTTGTGGTATCATTTCTTTCCTCTTCTCCTATTTAATTAGAAAAAAAAAGCCTAATTTATAGTCAATGTGGACTACCACTACAGCTCTATAATTCATGCAAAATTAACTTCTGCTACAAAGGTTTCTTTGGAAGCTATCTTGCAATAATTGTTCAAATTGCTTTTGTGTAGGAGTAATGTGGAAATTTTACCATTATGTTTTAATTGCTTTAATATAGGGAAGGCAGCAAACCCACAGTCAATTGCATATATTTTGTAACTCTTACTATAAATGCGATTTTTACTGTAGAACTGCACACAAAAGGAATGTAACACATAGGCCACATAGCACTGATACCCATCACTTGGATATCACTTTGGAGAACATCTATTTCCTTCCCATCTAAGTGCTGTAGCCTGTTCAGTTTCTTTAAATATTTCTCAACCTAAACTCTTTGTAATTGTAAGATCTACAATACTGGTTTTGCCTTTAAAAAAAAACCCAAAAAACCTCAGAACATTTCATACTGAAAATAATATCAATTGGTTTTCTTCCCTGTTTACCAAATTCTTGAACTTTTCGAAGTTACACTTCTAGAGCTCAGGCAAGTGTTGGAATGCATCAGCCACAGTTAAAATATACAAAATTCATGCCCGTATCAACAGTTCCCACTGGATAACTAAGCAGCCCCATTACAGAATATGAATTTTACTGAGGAACTGGAAACTGAAATCCTTGTCAGGTTAATAATTTCCTTTATGGGTGCATGCATGAAACTGCAAAGGGTTTAAACAAACTATGAAGGTGGTGACAAGCACATCCAGACAGCATCCAGTTTCTGTTGGAGAACTAAAAATATGGGCATGGAAGAATTATAAACATAAAGGAAAGGTTCTGGCTGGGGCTTCTGTTACAAACTGCCCCAAAGGCAAGGGTAGCTGAGGTTGTTGTTAATAGATCCCTTGTGGCAGGTTAGAGTGAAACACTGAATGATCAGTGGTTATAAATATATGTATCTATAACAGGTTTATTTTAGAAAAATTTGGTCGCAACAGAAAGGAGTTATGTAGCCATTTTGGTTATTATCTGTAGGAATGCAACAATATGTCCAAAGTGATGGTCACAGTCTTTATCCCTTGCCGGTGGGGGAAGCCCATGACTCACGAAGTTCAATGGGTAAATAAACGTTCAGGTACCTCCCCTGGGTGCAGAAGTTTTACACTGTCTGATGTAAGGCCCCAGAAATTAGTCTGGGCACACTTTGGGGGTTTTTTGGTGGTTTATGACCCCTTCTAAGACATGCCAGTGTAGTTCAGCTGGTTATGCCCCATCAGAAGGGGCAGGAAGAGTTTCAGGCCTATTTGTGAATATGAATGTCCCAATACCTTCCCCAGGATGTGAGGGTGGGAGACTTTTTTATGTGAGCCAGCTGTGTAAGGGAGGACATTGGCATGACGCAAAGCACTATCCCACCTCTCAGGATCTGCTTCTTATCAGCCTTTTCCCTTATCTGGCTCAAAACTGCTGCTTGCTGCTAAACAATTGTCGGTTTGTCATGGTCATCCTGTGGTGGGTGCTCAACCCCTCTACACCTGGGTTATTCTTATGCAGATCAGAGGTTTTTCCACCAGACATCCAAAATCTCTCCTTCTCCCCCACTTCAGTCAGGGGGTGCAAACCTGGCCTCAGCAAAGCACCTGCTGCTTTTGCAAATGGCCAATTGAGTCATTGACCTTCAGCATTTCGGTTTCTCACAGTTTCTAACAGGGTTAGAACCTCAGGGTTGTGCTGAGGAAGAAGATAGAAAAATACATTATTTGATTTTTCGAGGTTTTGCTCCTTAAATGAATCCAGATTCTGGTTAGTAAATATTCACCCATTAACTTCTTGTACAAAATTGTTAAAAGCAGGCATTACCTTTCTACAATCAGAAGCACTGCATATAGACAGCTGGATCCAGTGAGTAGCTGTCTGCTCTCAATTTCTAAGGAAAGCAAGAGAAATTTATAGCAATTTATCTTTCCCAGGGTGAATGTGGAAGTATCTTTTAACTTCCTCCTGGAAAAATCAAATGGAAGCACAGCAACTCCCACAATAAAAACTGAGTCCACTGTGAGCTCATACACAATTTCCTGGCTATACTCAACCCAAATTAAAATGCAGAAAATAGGGAAACTAAGTACCTCTTAGAAATCTTGCCTTTGTCAAAATATTGTTCATTCAGAGTTTCCTATTTATCTTAAATATCCTAAATATCACTCTAGTTTAATTATGGTCAAAAGTAGTTTGAAAGTAAATTGCATATGGCTCAAACACCCCTGAGTTGTTTCCAAAATTCTCATGCAGACCACATTTTCTCTTGTCTCAGTTTCCTAATCTTTATTTCTAATCATACTGACCAGTCCAAAAGCAATCAATTGTCAATATGTGAAAGCATCCTAGAAAGCTAATATATATTACTTGACTTGTGCTTATTTAAGCTTATTTATACTGCATAACAAAGTGAGAATTTTTGTAAATACAGCGATGTATTGGCTGAGGACATTTAATATTTTCTGTAGCAATAAAATAGAGCCCACTAGCTGATCTAATCCACTTTTCCTGATGGAAAAGGCATTTTCTCTTTAAAAAGACTAATTAAAATGCTAAAGCTATTTCAGAAAGTAAGAAGAATTCACCTTCAAATTTTTCATTTATGAGGGCCCAGAATAAATTATGAAAATTTTGGAAAAAATACTGAAATGAAATAAAATAAATAATGAATAATAATAATATTATTGAAATCAAATCAAATAAAATTAAATTCAGAGGAAAAGGATGTTATTTTGCAGTAACACATGCCTTTAACAAGGCACAATAACAACTGCCTGTGTCTTATCTAATGAGTGATTATTTTATTTTTAAACCAAGAATGCAATAAATTTCCTTTGTGTTCAAGTTTTAGCAAATCAGTATTTTAATGTGGAAAAGTATTCCATTGCAGAATTCATGGATAACTAACTGCAAAAACCTTACTGTATTTGAAGAAAATTGTTTGCTATATGGAGACCATCTAGCCCTCCTTTCTGGCACATCCAACAATAGTACGTAGCAGAAAATTTCTCGGTGTTTTTCATTCCTAACTCTGTGTTTATCGTTGAGATTTTTTTCTACTTTTATTTTTTTTTCTATTTTTTACTTATGGCTGCTACTCTTCTGTAACTCAACCTGAGGCTTTCAAGGGAGAAATTCTAGGGGGAAGACTAATATGTGGGTTGAGAAATGAAGTCAGAACAGTAATTGATATCAGGCAAGCAGCTCAGATCCTAAGATTACTGCACAGTTCACAATGAAATAATACAAATATTCTTAGAACTTTAAGGAGATACATTTTTAGTGCTGTGATGCACTGCATGGAAGAAAGACATGTAAATGTAGCACAAAAAGGGACATAGCAGTATTTGATTTAAGTTTCAGCATAATGGTGACTATGAAAGTAAAAAGCTGAAATAAATCTACAGAATTTTCTTCTTCATGAGCTCGGAGTCAAGTTCATTCTGCACTGTAAAATTTCAGAGTATATTTTGACTTGAAAAATTAACTGTTACTTCATTGTACATAGTGAAGAAGGGAAGACGTAATGAAGAAAATAAGATTATTTGCTTTTCACACTGTTAATTTTGGGGAATTGCACTTTGAAATATGTTTCTGAAAATCCATTGGAACTGGATCATGTCCTTAATTTTCACTTCCAAATCCCTGACCCATGATTTCCAGGGCTGTAGATTCTTTCCCAGCTGTCAAACACAGCCACAAGTTTGGCATTTCCAGTTATGAAGTCTGTGATCAGTAGAGTCTCTCACCGAGAGCTGAGGACAGCTGTACAGCCGAGTCATTAACCAGTGACAACAGTAGGACAGCAGACTGCTGCTCCTGCTGGGCATGCACAGTGCACATCTTGCCTGCTGGTCTATTACTTTCCCAACGACTCCTTATGTGCTTGCTTCCCATACTTTATTGAGAGGATCCTTTGAATTCTCATGTTTGTTTTCCTGACTAGAGCTTTAACCCCTCTTCCCCTCTGCTCTTTTATAGTCTGCTATACGAGACTGCTGGCAGACATTTTTCCCCCTGTATTTTCTGACTCTATTCAGCATTTTCTAGAATCCTCAGTCCAACTTTCACTCAATTTTTTTTTGTCTCTTTGCCTTTTGAATTTGGGAACCTGGATCGCTTTATTGCAAAATTTTCTAGGTCTTCCTCCCATGAGGAGTTGTGCATGTTTTCCCTCTCCCTTTCCTAAGCTCTCTCATTCTCCCAGTCATGGAATAAACTCTTCATTTCTTCTGCTTCTTCTTACCTCCTTCCCTTTCAGGACCTGTCATGGGCTCTATGAGAACCTTATTTCCTCTATTCTAGTACCTTTAGGCAGAGAGTTATTTAGGATACCAGTGTCTTAAATTGCATTGAGAAAATGATGGGACGAGGATGAGAAGGATGCAAATGCCTTAGCAGCCATGTCCATTAATTTATAATTTCTGATTTTCTTCTATCCATCACTTATTTCTCCATTGTTTTGGAATGCTCCTTCACTGATCATTAAACACCCTGCTCTGCTAAACATTGACATTAATCTATTCTTTTCTGTCTTTCACCCTTTTATTCACCCTCTTCTTTAAGTCTATGATGTTTTTCATTGCAACAATAATAGTGCAATTAGCTTGGACAAGGCAGATACAGTTCTCTACAATAAAATATCCATGCGTTACACTGGTGCTAGTGTAAATACTGTGCCAATAAAACAGCATCCCACTTCACTTTGTTCTGTATTTGTGCTGTTGAGCACAACTTAAATAAAAGCACTAACTTTATGCTCAGTTGCAGAATTTTTCTTGAAAAGCATTCATACATTAGTGCTTTCACTGTTTCTCGAGGTACAGAACCCCCACATTTCTCAGCCATGGGAGATCAGCAACCTCTATAACAGAGGGAATTTTTTTGACAAGCAGGAAACACTGAGTGAGCTTGTTTGCATACGGGAAGTATAGCACAGCTAGTCTTGGGTATAACAGCTCACTGTTGAGGATATATACCTAAGCTATCATCATCCTGTGTCTTTTCTCAATTTATACCATGTGAAGAAAAGTTGCCTGTTTTATTAGAGCTCTCTGTACTTTGGTTATGTATCTGAGGAATAATTACAATCATCACCGTCGCAATTCCATGCAACTATGCTCATATCTGTGGTTTGGGGTCTTTTGCTTTCAGTGCTCCAACCCACAAAGGAGAGATCAACCCTCGTGTTCCCTTCTGTGCTCTCTGTCTTGGTCATTGACATAGACACCACGCTGGATGGGGCTTTGAGCAATCTGGTCAGTCTAGTGGAAGGTGCCCCTGCCCATGGCAGAGGGGTGGGACTGGATGGTCTTTAAGGTCCCTTCCAGCCCAAGCCATTCTGTGATTCTATAATACAGCGTAATAAAAACCCCACCACATCAACGGACATATTTTGACTACGTAAGAGTAAAGCCAAAACATAGTAAAATCTAATTTAAAAAAACTTTCAAATAAGTCTAATTTTTTTTCACCACAGTTCTTCTGTAATTAAAATTGTATTATACTTGATATTCTGATTACTGTATGGTTCTATTTTTCTCCAAGCATTGCTACAAACTTCTACAGGCAATAAGATACTGGAGAACAAAAAGACCCTCCCCTAAAGCACTTAAAAAACCCCACAACAAGCCATCTTGGCTATTAAAACACCGTTTCCCAATGTTCTGCCATTAAGAAATAGTATGAATCTCTGTTTCTTTCCATCAGAACAGGAGCTGTAAGCCCTGTGTCTGATGGAAAAACAAGATGTGGGTGTTTTGGTGAGCTGTGTTTGTGGGAGTTACATATTGAGTAGTTTTCTGATTTTTAGAACATTATTTTAAGGTGGTAAAGTTCACCCAGCATATGCTTAACAACTTGAAATATAGCCATCACATTTTCTCAAACTTTCTTGCTTTTACTACAGAAGCTTTAAAAGTATAAGAGCTTCAAATAACATTTTTTCCCTTTTGCAACATTCCTCATTCCTTCAACCTGGGAGATGAATTTACTTTCTGCCTCACAAGTTTTCTCACATTTTGAATGTTCCCATCTGTCACACATGCATTTTTTCTGAAGATTAACTTCTTCCTTTTCTTTCTATCTTTCATATGCCTCTTCTGTCTTAAATAGGAAAATATTGAATTGCTTTCTTTTAAAAATCCTGCTTTAGCTATTCCTGCTGTTCCATTGCTGAATTATAGATAGTTTATGGATTTTTTTCCAGCATCACCATAGACCGTTATTTTGTTTCATCTCACATGCTAAATGGCATAGAGATTTATTACTTTACTTACGAACTCCTCAAAATGCTCTCACTTGATATGCAGTATTTGGGTGGTAAATCTCAAGGGACAATGTGTGTACAGCATTCATTGGAAGCAGATATCACATTCAAAATTAATTTAGTGCTCATGAAAAATTAATGTTTGATTTATACAGGTAATTGAGAAATGTAGTTTACAATGAAATAATTTTTATGTCTTTTTGTTTGCCCTTCCAGATTTTGTATTGTTGCCATTCTTAGACTAGAAATGTAATTGAGATATTGGGTATCTTAGGACCTACAAGTCGTTCATAACTTTAGGGGAACAGGATTATTTACCCTACTTTAATGGACATATCCTTTTGTCTGTTTGAACACAAATTTCAATATTGTTTATGTCTCCTTCATTTTCATGTTACTATTAAATGTTGCATATCATATAGCTATGTCTTAAATGTTCTCAACTTTGAATAACAGATGATCATTTTAAAATGAATAAAATAATTCTAAAGACAAGGGCTTTTTCTTTAAACTTCATGCATTGAAAGTAGTAAAGGGTTAAAGTGTATGTTTTTCAGTCTTAAGCATGACCTTTGCATTATCATTTAGTTCTTACAAGGTGTCATCTCATGAAACTATGTATTTTATTTGCTTAAGGTTTTACAGCAGTATTCACTAAAACTTTCTTATTTAAGGGAAAAATCTGTTTGTCTTCTGATAGATGAGTCTCCTTTTCAAAATGCTAGCAGGCAGTTTAGCTAGAAAAAAATCCCTTTAAGAATCTAGTATACATTATCATAAGGAATGACCTTGGACAATATTTTTTTAAATTATGCCACAGTAAGCCATGCAATTCAATAGTTTGTATATTTAAAAAGTTATGTGTTGATAACATTTGCCTAAGGTTGTAAGATTTTGCATATGTTAACAAGACTCAGTTGTGAATCCCTGTCTAATAATAATAGTCTTTGACACTTGTCGAGTCTTGTTCTACAATGCTTGCTATATATGCTAACATAACAGTGGAATTTGCATGATTCTTTAGTATTGTTATGCATCCTTGTTAGGTGACTTTGCAGACATATCAAATTGGTAGCAATAGTGTCTTGAAATTCTTTTCTCATTTAGAAAACTTTTATGACAATGTTTTTACCGGGCAGAAAAACTATTTATGCAAAGATCAAAATTCCAATTGGATCCATGTATGAATATTATTTGTTTCCATTTTACATGCATTTTATTTCTGGTATCGTATTATTTTGAACAGAAGTCTGACACTGATGTCTCGGATTTTGGCCATCATTTGTATAAAGATGTTCAGAGACCATGCACAAGACCTAGAGCTGTGGTCTCTGTCACACAAATATTGTAAATTGCCCAGTCTGACTGTTCCAGGTAACAGTAATCTCATGAATCCAGATGGGAACAACCTGCTAATAGCTTTTGGGGCTGATCACTGTGACAGGTTTGTTAGTTTTTGTATGAATGTTGTGAAACAACCTCACGCTCTTATTATGATCCTTCTGCCTCTTTTGAAACCACAGGCTTTTAATGATGAGACTGGATGCAGTTGTTATGAGGGTTTTGACATAATTTTGGGAGCTCTGTGACTTATTTATCTTCAGAAGTATTTAAAAAGTCTGCAGTTGAGCTGCATTTGTAAATCATCTGAATCATATTAGAGTTTCTGTATTTTATTTGTTATGCTGTCACTTTCACAAGATAATGGCTTTTTTTTTTGGTAATATTATATTTAGATAATATTAGACTCATGGTGATTTATACTGATTTTTTAAGGTAGCTCACTTAACATAAGTTATGTAATTCTGATTCCACATGTAGTGGCCAGAAGATATTTCTAACACCATAAAGGTGGCCTTGTAGCTCTGTATTGGGCATCGCAAATTGAGATTTTTATGGGAAAGCCAGGTAATATGTCTGCATTTTTATCGTGAATGTTGCTTGTTCAACAAGCATGGTAATTTAACCGAAGAGGATCTTATTTTTAAGAATCATATTCCTGCTTTAGCTTCCCAAAGTAAAGTCCATTCCCACTAGATATGTTTTTCTGTGGCACAGAATATTTACCTTTCCTGATCAAACAATAGAAACAGTCAGCAACTTTTACAAGTATCATTGCCTGGGGCCAAGTGGACTCACTGATGGCATGGCTTTCCATTAAGTTTTCAAAACAAACAGGAGGCATTCCATGAGCTCAGACCTATACTTCAGAAACACCTTTGAGCTTAACAGAGGTATGAAAATTTCACAAGCAAATTTTCTACCACTGGCTGAAGATCTTTTGGTCAATAGAGATTAAATAGAATTTGACAGAGCAGCTAAATAATAAGAGAGCTTTTTTCATTATCAACTACTTATCATTGATGCTGTAAGGCTGAGAGAAATCTTGGAATGTGTAGTGAACTTGACAGCCATGATGGACAGAACAGAAATATTTTGCAAAGTTTTAAAAGATTTGTGTGGATTCTTTAAATAAAGATCTTATACTATTTTTGATTGTCAATTCCTGTCATGAGCGGTCAGATAGTAAGCCAGATTAATTGAATGAAATGTGTCTCACCAGCTTAGCTTGTTTTGACTAAGATCTTTATATTTGCTGATGAAATACATTTTATGCAATCTAGTGTAGTGTCTTGAGAGTCAAGGTTCATCTTTAAATCATTTTCCAGAGAGAAAAGTGATATCTATTTCTATCTTAGAGCACCTCATGCCTAAAGCACTGAGAGGAGCAGGGCAATGAGAGAAATTAGTTTCTGAAGTTTTCTTTTGGAAGAAACTTCCCACTTCTGAAAGGCAATTGAGTCTTTTTTTGGTCATTAGCAGGCCCTCTCCTTTTCAAAAGACACACCAAGAATATATCCTCTATGTGGTTAAAGTATTGAATTCTGCAGAGCATGGGGATAAGTGGACTGACTGCTGCACTGTATCTTGAGGGAGATTGACTTTTTTAGTGACTACAGTTAAGTTTGAAAGACCGCAGAAAGTTGAGGAATGTCAGCATTTGGTCCTTCTGCCATTCACAATTTCATTATCTTAAGACCACAAAGTCAGAGCAAGAATTTGCTATTACTGAGTAATTTTACTAACCACAGAGTCCTAGAGTTATGCTCCTCTCGTTCCATCTGCTAATGTCC
The DNA here is from genome assembly GCA_013397115.1 of Edolisoma coerulescens. Lineage (NCBI taxonomy): Eukaryota > Metazoa > Chordata > Aves > Passeriformes > Campephagidae > Edolisoma > Edolisoma coerulescens. The sequence goes on from VWZW01002784.1 coordinate 609,701, forward strand.
CTATGGCTCTTGTTCCCACAGCTGCAGGATCATTTTAATTTACTGTAAAAGGCAGAAAGGGGCATACACAGGATTATGAATTCTTCTTTACCTTACATGCAAACCATCTCATTTGTTTTGTTATCTCTATCAACCGTCATTAAACTATTGTACAGCAGAAAAAGTAAATGTCCAACATCACACCTATAGTAAGACATTTTGGTCCCAGGGTAACCTCATTTTTCCTGTTGAGTCATTAAAGCTGTTTCTGTGTCTTATTCTTCTGACTGTGCTGACCTGACCTGCAGCAACAGCACATCTCAACAGCAATAAGACCTGGGAACTTAAAGGTCTTTCTACATCCAGCTGGAATTCACCACACACAAGCTGATGCTTGTATGGTCATGCCTTCTCTGCTCTCCATATTGTAATTGGTTTTGGAAAGACAGCTTTTGGATGTACCGGTGAGAGGACGTTAACCGTAGCTTCCTGTAGCTATCAGGAAGGTAGATCCCATATCAATTAATAATTTTTGTGCTGAGTTAATTATAGTGACAGTATGCTTGAATACCTGGCATTATCTGAAGATAAAATATTGAAAAGGGGCTGTGATTGAGTAAAAAACCTTCTAGCTATTAGTATGTGGGAGTAGGATATTGATTGAATGAGTGGAGTAAATGTTCTGGCAACCTTGAAGAGTGGCATAATAGAGAAGGGAATGGAAGTAGGGGCTCAGAGACAGCTAAAGAAATATTTATAACACAAACATAAAACATTAAAGTTCTTTTTCTGATTTTTTTCCCCCCATTGTGCCTATTAAATTATAGCACAACCTACTTGGAATTGTGCAGCTCTCCATACTTTAATATTTAGAAGATGCATAGTGTTAATGCAATAAAAGATTAATTTAAGAAGATAATTTTAATATTAAAATGATACATTAGATACTTTTGCTTTTGTTATGCTTGTCAGTATTTACTTCTGAGATAGAAGTTACAGACTCAAGTTAGTAACAAATCAAAACAAAATTGAATTTAAAAAATTTAGAAATAAAATGCTATGCATCCTATTAATAATGTTGGCTTTAACTCTTACTTTGAAGCTGCTTATGATATTTTTTGGATTTTATAGGGAAGTAATGGAGTGAGTTTCAGTTATTCTACAGAAAAATAGATTTCTGTTTTCAAGCACTAATTTCCATATGAGATAAACAACAAGTCTGTTAAACTTTCAGAAAAGTCTACTTGCCACCTGAGAAATGAGCTGGGTTATTTTGCATAAGCAAGATTTAGAATTTTCGTGTATATGGCATTGACAGTGGTTTAGTAAATATAAGGTCATGTTATTAAGACAAGTTAATTATGAATAATAAGTGATCACTAGCCTGATATCTCCAGTTTTCAAGGAAACAGATCATGGGAAATGTCTCACAGGAGAAAAAGAAAAGTCTGATTTTTTGACACATGGGAATCAAGAGCTTTGCACTCTAGGAAAAATGTCTTTAAAGAGCTGCCAACTCTCTGGTAAATTTCAATGTTACCAACCATTCACAACTGTTCTGAATAAGCCAAAAATAAATAAAAACCATCAACTCTCAAAAGTTTTTTCAACTCCAGAGAATTCTGAAAATGTAACAAAATCAGTATATGCTGTTACTGACTAAACCCCAGGCTATTTTCAGTCATCTCAAATTAAAGGTTTGTCTATATAGTCTGCAGATGATTTTTTGAGCTTTAATTAAATTTACATAAGGTTTCTCTCCTGAATTCTGACTGCATTGCTTAGTAATGCACAGATACCCTCCATTCACATCTGTAAATTTTGGTAGGCTCCTAGGATATGATGAGGATAACTCACTGAAAAAGTGTTGATTCTCTGGAGATTTCCAGTTGGAAAAATTAAGTATTGGTGAGGTGATTTAAATAAATCACATTAACTGAACTTCTGTATTAATAGAAGTTTCTAGATATTTGTAACATTTGACTTCCAAAATTATCATTAATATATATTTTTGTCGGCTAAGAAATTGGAAGGGGTTTTTATCAGATATATGTTGGTGATAAAATTATAATGCAACACATTGAAAAGTATATACTGCCTTCCAGAAGACTAAATAAATGGCTTCTGGATTAGTTTGGAGATATCTCAGGGAAAAACTCTGGAGTCTGTGTGAAGTCAGAGTGCACAGATTCTGTAGGGCTGTTTATCCTAACTGGAGAAAAAAATGTAAGGGTGAAGTTTTACAGCAGACAGTCTTTTATTAAAATACTCATTAGTATTCTGCCTCCAATAGTGTTTTTAGATTTTTTTACAGTAACTTCTGTACAGACCATAATGCTCAAAGCTTAGTCTTGCCTATCAGCCAGAGTTGCCTTCAAGGCACAGGCAGAAAAATGGCAGCATTTTCACTGATGTAGCATTTCCCAGGCAGTTCTCAGAATTTACAACTGCTTCCACATGCACTAGGGCATTGAGGACAGGGGAGCTGGATGGAGTGAACTGTTGGAAGGAAAGAAGAAAGAAACCTCCATTCAGAGCCTCTGTGATCCCTGTTTCTTCCTCATGTCCTATAATCTGCACTGACACCTCCCTGTCCACCCCTATCCTACCCCTATTTGTCTGCCCCAAAGTCAGCAGGGCCAGGGTATAGGAAATGAGCTCTCCTAAATGGATTTCAACCACAGACAGTTTCTTCTCTCTCCTGTGATGTATAACTGCAGTGAAATAGAAGTCTCAGCCTCCTCTACACTCAAACTATGAGAGAATTTTGATGGGCTTCTAATGAATGCAGTTTTAAGAAGTGAAGTCCAGTTTTCAAGAGCCCATGATCTGCACAGTTAAGGTGAATGAGAATTTATTAGTAACCTGCTGAAGAGAGCAATATACAAGTAGTTCACATCTGTGCTGCACACAGAACAGACAACAGTAACACAAAAGGCTATTTAACAATTCAATATTATGTAATTAAAAATATGGACAGTTGTAGAAGTTTACTGCCTGATGCTCGCTCAGTCATTACTGAAATTTTTGCTTCAGAGAGAAAACAAAAAAAATTGAAAAGAACATGGAGATGATTTTGGATTTGAACCCAGTTTTACACAGATGAATAAAGGTACATGGAAGCAGACTTCTGATCTATGAGATTAAACTTCCTCTTAATCTGGCTACCAGAATTTTTTTTGTATTATTGCCCTTAGCACGACCTCCAAGGTTCTATGAAGCACATACTGAAATCTATTTTAATCATTACAACATAATATGGTACAGAGGAGAACATTTTGATGAACTGTAGATAATTCTTCTTTGTTCCCATGAAAGAATGTGATAGCCTGCTTCATTTAATACACTCTGCTTTTCCATAACAGTCTTTTTAAGGAATGTAATTAAGATTAGTGACTAGCTTTTCCCAAGGAAGAAGAAGTAAAATGCACATACATTTACAGAAAGATGCAACAAAAAAGGATTTTATTGCCTGGTCTTTTTCTAATTGCAACATTTTATGGGTTTTTATGTCTTAATATATTGTGTGCTTTCTGTTTCTTCATCATTAACCGTTTTAGCGTCTTGCCACAGCAATATAGCTGTTATGGAAAGCGGTAGCATAAGTACTAAAATAAGTACTACGTCTTCTAGTTCTGAAACAAAGATATAAGTAAAATTTTAAAAATCCCTTGGGTGCACCCTAAAGCTTTCCTTTCTTACATGTATCTCAAACCTAGATATTTCACTAGGTGTAAACAACAACAGTCTTATGAGTAAGAAGCTTTTTAAAGAGTTCAGTTCCAGGTGAGTCATTGCTCTGAATCATACAAAATTATAGTATCAAATAGCTTTCCTCCTACAAAATAAATTTGAAATAAAAAAAAATAAAAAAAACAAGGACTAAAGAAAGAAACGATATCTTCTCATTTCACTGTATTTGCATATGAGGAAAACATTAATATCCTATTATAGTCTTCCTCCCTGTGAGCTTTTTGAAAACCCATAAATTAGATTACTGCTTTTAATCTATGTTAGCAGAAGGCCTAAGGAAAATAGATAAAGGAGGAATCCTTAGAAAAAATTTTGGTTTCTGTCCTCAGCATTTAAGGGAAATGCTCCCCAAACAGCTGGTAGCTGGCAGGAAGCCCAAAGATCAAATAGAAACCCAAAGATAAAATTTAAAGAGCTGCTTAACTGACATATGACAGTCACAGGGATGCTGGGACATCTAAATATCTCAGATGTGTTTGAAAAAACCCACACAGGCCACAAGAAAAGAGCTCTCAATTCTGACTGAAAATATAGGAATTAGATACACTAAGAGTTCAATTCTGCCTCCATTAGTGCACAATTATTAACACACTATATTCATCCTGTGCCACAGGATAATTCTTGAACACTTGTGATCACACCTAATGTCTTTTAAAATGATTTAAAAATTGCTAAGCAATATATGCACCCTATTTTTTTTCTTTTTTTAAAATAAGGACTCTGCCTCTGCCCCTCCCAAAAAAACAAACAAACAAAAAAAACCAAACAAAAAAAAACCAAACAAACAAAACAAACAAACAAAAAAAAAACCAAACAAAAAAAAACCAAACAAAAAAAAACAAAACAAAAAAAA
>VWZW01002784.1:623077-743850 GCA_013397115.1 Edolisoma coerulescens
AATATTATAATTATATAAAAATTCCTTGACTTTATTTGGCATGCCTCCTTCTTAAATTGACCTATATTAAAACACATTTCAACAATAGATTGGTCCCAAAGGCATTTTAAATCTTCGGGTTATCTACTTCAGGTAAAAATTAAAACACACTATTATGTGTCTACCAAATAGAGTGCAGTGCTTTCGGCATTCCAGCTTGTTCCAAAATGATACAAACAATATCTGTTTTGTAAGCGCCTTTTTTAATGGAGTGCCGAACACTGTGTGTAAATGTTAACATAAATGAATATAAGGCATATGGAGAATTATAAAAAAATATACATGAGAGTTCATAATAGGTATTTCTGCAAAGGATTTGCTCTTAGAACTGGGAAATGGTGCATAAACCGCTATATTTTTTCTCCTCTTCTGTGTTTAGTTTTGCTTCTTTTCAGAACCACTAAATTTCTCTGTCTTATTTTTGAGATGGTTATTTTTCTCATATAATCATATTGCAATGTTATCATTTTGGGGGTGTCAGTGGGTGCTTTATTTCTTTTCTTGGCTGGAAAAATTATCCTCCTGTCCCCTGCAGCCAACTATGGTAATTTCCAGTGAATGCAGTAATGAGGGCAGAACTGATTAAATGTAGGCTTCCCTCCTGTTAAACTCAGCCAACAAACTGCCTGTCAGTTCCTACAGAGTTTTTCTAGGGTTTGCTTTTTTTTTTTTTTTTTTCCAAAGGCAAAGGAGCATGTTCTGATCAGTTTGGTGGTTTTTTTGTTTTTTTGGTTTTTTTTTTAATTTCTGCCAGGAATAGATACAGTAATAGAGAAGCACAGCTTTGCTAAATTGCGCAGTTGGGTTTGGACATAGGATTGTATCATTGGTAGCAGGACTCTACCAGCAAAGTATGCTTCCCTGGTTATCTGCTCTACCAAATTTGTCCTGTTCTGGAGGCCAGCTGCTCTTTGTAAAAAGGTGTTGCAGTGCATTGTCTCAGCTTTTACAACTGGAACCCTTTAGCACTAGAGGAACCATATGTTGCATTGTTACAGAAATAGTAGAATTAATATGTTATACTGTGCAGAAAAATGATAAAAAAAGATGGTAAATACTAGCTTATACAAACAGTCATTGCCTCTCTGCCATGTCATATAAATTCTCTCTTCCCTATTGTTTAGAAAAGAAGTCTGGGAAAATCTGGAAAAGCTAGACCGGAAATAAGACTAGCAGTGTTAAAATGCAATGAGCAGACAGGATAAATTCTCTGGTAGAGAAACTAGAGTAGCTCTAAAGATATTGCAGTGTCCATGGAGCTGCCTAGATAATAAGTGGTTCTGCCCAGGGAATGTCATCCCTGCAGCGACCAGCCTGACTCTTCTGCATGACTCTTGATCCCATTCGTCATATATAAATGAATAAAATTTGACTCAAAAGAATATTCCTAGATTGAAGAGTTTCTGTCACCATAATTACAGAATAATCATGGCATCTGAGAATTCTTATCAGAAATATTTGCATGAATAGTCCTGTGTACTTTTTCCAAGACAGAAGAACCATCAAAGGATTGCTGTGAACACATAACTTTTCTAATGCTCTGCAACATTCTGTATGACTCTCCAGGGACTTACTCTACACAGGATCCATCTTCATGCAAAAAATACATCCACTTTTCTTGGCAGAAGGAATCCTTGAGAAGCTGCAACATGATGTTTCACTACCTTGCTATGAAGCTGCACGTAGCACTGATATGGCACTGACCCTTCTGGCAAGTCCTTACTAATCATTCCTCATGGATGACAACATGAAAATCAAATGAGAAAATTTATATATTGCTAGGTATCTATGGATACATATGCATACATATATAGCAGTGTATATGTATATTTAAACATTCACCTGTATGTGTCTAACTGTGCATACATGAATTCTAAATAATACAGATATAGAAATTATTACACTGGCTTTTTTTTTTTTTTTGCTAAAATTAAAGCAAATTGACATCTAAATTTTAGCAGCTTGAAGTAACAGATCTTAAGATATTGAGAAAAGACTAGATAAATCATTAATAAGTTTGTCCTCCTAGTTTGAATTTTGTAGTTTCAGTTTCTTTTGAAACTTTTCTTTCTTCTTTTCTTGGTAAGACTACTAAAAATACCAGCAGTACCAGCACTGAAATATTGCTAGTAGAATGATTGCTTGTTTCGATTAACAAAATAGTGACAGTAAAAAAGACTTCCCCATATAAATACATCAGGTAGGCAAACTCCAGGGAAGCAAAAGAGGTATATAATCTAAAAAAGATGTTGGCACAGAAACAGATGTAAAAATATGTACCCAGAATACTTATGGGCTGAAAATTATAAGAAAATGTAAAGGTTTTAGAGGAATGTGATATTCCAAAAGAATAATAAGGGGAAATAAACCTTACGAGTCTTGAAAAGTAACCTGATATGGGTCTGTAGAAAAAGGTTTATATAATTTGGTCACATGAGGTAGAAGAAAACTAGAACTTTATGACACAGAATGTCCTTTCCATACCTGACTCCAGAAGGTTTTTTTTCTATTTCCACTCTTTTTAACATTGTTAATAACTCTCACTATAGGAACAAACATACAAACAAACAAACAAATCTGTAATGTCTTAGTAAAGATTAGCATTCCCGTGGAAATGCTGGAAAGTGTCCTCTCTTTGGCTAAAATTATTTCCTGCTTCCAGTGGCACCTCCGTAGGTTACACACTCATAATGGAAATTTACTGGGTAAACACCACTTTCCAAAGGGACGTACCTACAGTACCAATAAGTTCTGCTTGTGTTCTTTGAAGCTTGTTGTGCCTTTAAGGGCTGACTTTGGCAGTCTCATGCTTCAGACACAAGGGTTTTTTGGTAAAGTTTTCTCTCTCCCGTTATACAGAAGTGACACTCTCCAATATCAATGTGTTGTTAATGTTTGTATAAGCTGTACTGTTAGGAATGTAGAAACATATTTTGCTTAATTACTTTCCCACAATGGGTTTGAAAATTATACTCAAATTCTGCCATTTATGTTGCACTTAAGAGTGCTATGGATAATGAAGCAGAAAGTAAAAAATTATCTGGAAAACAAACAAATAAACAAACCCAGGATGAAAAATGAAATAGCAGAGAGAATGGCAAAACAGTATTACTTAGAGATGGATGAGAGTGCAATATGAAATGAATTAAAAGACAGCTGCAGTATTTTAGGCTTAAATTTTGCTATCTCGATTTTTTGGAAGATAATGTGAAAATTTCTCCTAGTGTTCCCTTTAGAATAAAAGTACTCTCCTTCAAGCACAGCACACCTAAAATTTCAGATTTTTAAGACTTGTAATTTTAAAATTATTTAGCAAACCCTTTTTGTGTGTCTCTGTGTGATTTCTAAAAAGTCTCGTGGTTCTGAGTGTTCTTTTTCCTGAGTACAGTTTGTGATATCCTGGGGTTTGAAGCTGTATCCTCAAACACCAGCAAAGTGGCATACAGGCTTGTAAAACCTGCCTCACCTAGGTTGTAGAAACAAAAGAAAAGGTCAGCTTTCTTGGCCTTGCTGTGTCTGCTTCACGTGGTACTTGTGATCTTTTGTGTTATGTGTCAGAAGAACAGATTGCCTGTTCTGGGCATAGCAATGCCTCTTTAGGATGTTTCTGTGAGCGTCTGAGCCTCCTTTCAGACCATCCCTTTGTTCCCTTTTCTGTCTTGTAATTCCTGAAGTGGAAAAAATTCTGTGAGTGCTTACAGCCAAGACATTTCTGCTGATAATTTAAATGCTGCTGAAGAGAAGGACTATTATAAAGCAATATGTGTGCTCATGAAGCGTGACTGGTGTAGGATCAGACTCTGAAGATTGTGTGTGGGTGTTCTGCTGGGGACGTGTATTGCTCCAGGTTATATACATAGAGAGGCACATCACAGCACCTCTTATTCTGTCTGGATAAGGGTGACAGGCAGATGCAGCCCTCAGATTTCATGTCTGGTACTTAAATTGTATACATAATGAGGAGATCTCTTTTCATTTGAATAGCATTGGCTCATACAGGCAAGACTTACATTTAATGCCAGAGTTACTTCAATTGACAAAAGAGCAAAAGGTAGCAGGGACCATCGGAAACCCTAAACTTGTTCACAGGAAGACTGGTAAGCTCTGTGACCCTTTTCTCAAAGTCAGAGAGAAGGAGATGCATATGAAGGGGATGGTTTGATTATAAAAGATACAGAATAGATGCATGAAAAAAGAGCCCAAATGTTACGGTTAAATTAAGCAACACACATGCACAGACACGCCAAAATATTTGGCATGGCATTTCAAGGCAGACAGACCATATGGCCTCCTTAGCAATGCACAATGCTTTTTGCTGCGTCCCACTTAGGGCAAAAGACACTGCTGTAGTACTGGGTGTGCCAGATGTCTTGTCAGTCAGCCAGTTTCACATTTAACAGTGTTCTCTGCCTGAATTTGACATAAATACAGTGGCACTGCTCACTGAGTAGCCAGGTCCTTACTCTGAGGGAAAATATCATTACAACAGAATATACAAAAAGACAGGCAGCCATAGATCATTCTTAGTGGACAAGGTTCCTTTGAAGAAAAACTACCATTTGGTAATTACAGGAGAAAAATAAAGGCTAACCCCCAAAGCATTGAAAAAGAGAGAGACAGATAGGACAAGTATATTCATATTTTTGTCTATTTACCAGTGCATTTCTCAAGTCCTGCGGCCACTTCCTGGGGTTTGTAGTGCTGGAATAAATTAATCTACCTAAGAAATGGCATTGCAGGTGAGCAGGATGACAGCTCTGGGTCTAAGGGCTGGCATTAGTGGTATAACACCTCTGTAATGAGCTTCACTCCTTATGAAGCTTCTCTGGAAGATCACCAGTACTGATCGTTAGGTTTTGAAGGATCATTGTCTAAATAGAGAAATGTCAAACATCTGCAGAGGTTTTGCCTTTCACTACCTTAGTAATCAAGCCTCTGACTTCCAAGATGACAGCACATATGCATTGAAAACAAGAAAAGAAAAGAAAAGAAAAGAAAAGAAAAGAAAAGAAAAGAAAAGAAAAGAAAAGAAAAGAAAAAGAAAAGAAAAAAGAAAAGAAAAAGAAAAGAAAAGAAAAGAAAAGAAAAGAAAAGAAAAGAAAAGAAAAGAAAAGAAAAGAAAAGAAAAGAAAAGAAAAGAAAAGAAAAGAGAAAAGAAAAGAGAAAAGAAAAGAGAAAAGTGAAGAAACCTCATTCATGAAGTAGTCAGGTCGTTTTCAGGAGGAAATTCACATGTTTTTCACATGCTCTCCATACTTATATTGAGCTAGTACAGTCAGTACTAATGGAAAAAATGGCTTAAAGAGATCCAATTTCTTTAAAATTATATTCACAGTTACAGACAGACACACTATATTTCCCACTTTCATTGAAGGCATCAGTTATGCTCAGATTTGAAGGATAAATATAAATAATCATTAATTTTTTAAACATAAGACATTACAGCTCAAAACTTGGTGTTCTGAAAGTTTCACACCCTGAATGATGTGAATGAATCTGTAGCTTGAAACACACATTAGTTTCTGAGCATTCTTGTTAAATAAGTGACTGAGAAAGAGTGAGGAACTAGTACATTTTCAAAGCAATTCATAAATCAAGGGAAACATTTTTTTTTTCTTCTATTCTCAACATTTTAGTGAGATTTGCCCTTCATCCTCTTCTGAGAAGAGATGAGAGACCAAATAAAAGTTTCACATATTTCCTTTTTCTACTCATAACAAATTCTCATTGAAGGTTTTCCATCTCTTCACTTACCTAGATGGTGATCAGAAAATGTAGAATATTACTCTGTGTCTTTTCATGGGATATGTTATTGGTTTTGTTAAGGAAAATGTTTTCAGATTTGCAGTGCCATGTATCTCCTTCAGTGTTTAGATTCTCTTAGGTAGAATATTTTAAAGTCTTTCTTTTCTTCTGTTACTATTAAAATCTAAATTTTTCTGAAGCTAATTAAAAATATATTTATTTACTATGTCTAAGAGTAACAGTACCTTTCTACCTACTTGCAGCATTATTCTGAATCTCCCCTTCTGGAGTCCCCATGTAGGATAATGTTTCTACAGAGGGTAGTCAAATATTCCAAGAAGTTACCTGGAGAGGTTGTGAAATCTGCATCCCTGGACATAATCCAGCCTTGGCTGGGCATGGTCCTGAGCAACCTTATCACAGTGGCCTTACTTTGAGCAGGATGTTGAACTAGGTGACTTCTAGAGGTCTCTTCCAAGCTAAATTTTATCATTCTCTTTTTTTTTTTCATTTCATATAGCTAAATATCAATTCATGTAATGTCATTTGAATACAAATTCATGCTTTAATTTTCAGGCACATTATTACATAATATGCTGGATACATGTCTTTGTGTAGGTGTATACATCTGTCTGTCTGTCTGTCTATCTATAATATACAAATGAATTGTCGTGATTCTGGAAAAGGTTACATTTATATCTTTATAGGTAAATAACATTTGTCTCTGACATATTGATCCTTAAAATTCTTTATCTGATTCCAAGGTTTGTTAAATTAGTTTTTCCAGACTTGGGAAACCTTACATCAAACTCCAAAATTTGAAAATTATTCTGAGAATATAAAAATAGATTCTTTGTTATGATTTTTGTTTTGTCAAGTATATAAAGAAAATCAGCCTAGTCAAAGCAGTGTCATGTCCATTATCTTCCGTGAGTGCCACCCATTATGTTCCACAGTCATGCTGAACCCAGTGACATAATGCAGAACGGTTGCGGAGTTTAAAATTACATGTTTTGTATGCACGCTACAAAACCCACCTTGATTTTTTAGCCATCCTATGCAATTATACTACCACCAACAAAGTGGAGGAGTTGTCATTTATGCAAACTGGGAAACACATTGTGTACAATGTGCTTCACTGAGCCACTGAATAAGTAGATGCCATGGTATCTGATTTAAATGCAATAGGGTTTGCAAGTACGGTTTTTAGAGTACAGCTTTTTTATCTTTATTAATCAACTGGATAATTCCTATTATTTGTTACTGTAAAGCTATTGTTTCATGAGCATTTCAAAGAGAAAGATGAAATGCGATGCTGTGATGTAATGTAAGGGAGAAATAAACCCATGGAATGTTCATCACTATTCAGATTGTGATTGAGGTCCTCAGAAAGTGATAGAGACCGATTTAATTCAGACTGGAGATCTGAAAACTATATCTTGTTCTGAAAAATTAGAAATATATATAAATTAAATTAATAAAATATGCTTTTAAATAAAATAAATTATTTGTAAACTATAATAATATAGTAATCATATGGATTTTATGGTATAATACAAGACTATAAAATAATAATAAAGAATAACAAATAAATAAGTAGAAACTTATAAATAGAACTCAGATGGTACCCTTCACAAAAGGGTCAAATCAATTTCCAGCAGGGCAATTTACTATCCCTAAAAGGAGGAGTCTTTTAGCTACCTAAAATCCACTGTGGGAAGAGGATGTTGCCACCCACGTTTTGTGCTCTCCTCAAAGAGAAGCACATCTGGTAACTGGCATTTCTTAGATAAAACAGCATATGGTGAAATACTGACACCTTGAAAACAGTGATGAATTACTGCATAGATCACTGGAAAGAAGTGATGGGAGCTGTTTTGAGGGAGGAATAAAAAGTGGAAAGGGAGGTCTGAACATAAGCATTTTCTTTATGTGTGGGAATTTATGGTAGTATTTTCATTTCTCAGACCCTGATAACATCCCTTTGGCATTAGGAATTCACATGCATAATAGCTACCTCAGAATCTCTACATCCTCTTTACTCAATACATTTTCATGCAATGGCCATAACAGAAAAGCTGCTGTAACAAATGATATAAGAAAGATATCAGAAATCTGGGAAACTTCAAATTATATCCTCTTTAAGGGGGAAATTAATTAATTCTTATGTTTCTTACACAGCATTAATTAAGTAATACAAACAAAAAATTGTTCATGACTTTCCATAGTTAAATATAAATTTAACTTTCTCCTTTTATTTTGAAAGTGAGTTTTCTGCCTCTCCCTCCAGAAATATTGCTTTGCCAATCAATTACTAAAATCTTACTTCATTATAGGGCACTTATTTTTAGATGGTTTTGTTGCCAGTGCTTACAGGAATTAGGAAATAAAATAGTGTCTAATAAGAAGGAAGTTATTAAAATGTGTAAAATTAATGTGTTTTATCAGATGACAAAACCTGACCCAAAAGTCACTTCAGTGGGAGCTCCAGTTGTGCAAATAACTTTGTCCTCTCTCGGTGCTCCTTATTGATCTATGTAGATATCCCACTGCTCATCATGTCAGCTGCTATGCCATGCTATGCTATGACTACACTCGTAAACAAAATGGGCTTGGGTCTACTCTTTGACCTTGAGAAAAATATACAATAGTATACAATTTGCTAAGAATGGCCTCAATTATACTCCCTGTTGGAAACCCTCTCTGGATTGTGGCTGAGCAATGTCTGGGAGAGCACTAATTGGCACAGTTTGGAAACATGCCAGACTCCAACAGCTAATGTAAATGATTATGTGCAGTGCTGGAGACCAAGAATAGGGCTGTTTACTTTATTAATGTCACTGCAACACCTGTGCCTCCTGACAGGATCTGAATTCTTCTACATACTTCGTTTGTGTGTATAGATTCTGATAATGAATCCCTACCCGTTCAGTAATGATTAACAGCACAAAGCCTCATGGAAGATCTGCAACCTAATGTTTGGTGTCCTATATCTGAAATGCTGCTGGGGTTATAGTGTTCTCTGGCAAGCATAGGAAGTAACTCATTTTCATTTGATCCTCAGGCAGAGTGCTTTAAATGACAATTCTTTAATCCTGATGTTGAAATTATTTATCTCTTCTCTGTGGTGAAGGTGGGTAAGATCACATATAGCTACATAGCTGCATATCACTACATCAGTACTGAGCTTGGAACATCCATAAACCTAACAAACCCATCCACCAGTAAACCATGTTCCCTACTATAAGCACTACATTTAAGCATCTTTTAAGTACTTCCAGGGATGGTCACTCAGCTACTTCCCTGGGCTGCCTCTTTCAATGTTTGACAACCCTTTCCATGAAGAAATTTTTTCCTGGTATCCATTCTAAACCTTTGCTGATCAACTTGAAGCCATTTCCTCTCATCCTCGCAGTTGTTACTTGGGAGACCAATGTCCACTTTGTTACCGCCTCCTTTCAGGCAGTTGTAGACAGCGATAAGGCCCTCCTCCACTCCCCTGAGCATCCTTTTCTCCCATCTAAATAATCCCAGCTCCCTCAGCAGTTCCTCATAAGATTTGGGCTCCAGACTCTTCACCAGCTCCTTTACTCTTTTCTGGACATGCTCCAACATCTCAATGTCTTTCTTGTTTCGAGGGATGCAAAACTGAACACAGAAACATCAGTGAGCCCGGTTCAGATGCTGATCTCAACTCAAATTAAAACCTCGCATATATTAAACACCTATTTAAGTGGGGTTTTTTGTAATACAAAAATTACATCAATGTTTGCTCTGTTCATGTGGTGAAGAGATAGAAGCCAGTTTTAAGCATTCTGATAGTGTTTCCTTTTTTCAGGTAGAGGTATAAATACAAGGTTAATAAGTTAGCATGGTAGGCCTACATGTATCTGTATAACTACAGTCAGGTATAAAGGAAAAGGAATCAGAATAATAAGAAGATACAGATTTCATCTGCTTTTGACCAGTATGACTAGATAACAGATGAAAGATGCACAAGACTGAAGGATGCACAAGACTATTTTTATAAAGATCTTTGGGGAATGATGTAGGTCTCAACATTTTAGAGCTTGTTAGTTTTCAACAAGAGATCAAGGGCAGTAAGAAGTTCTTAAAGAAATCCTTTGGAAAAAGCCTTTACAATACCTTTAGCTTATCTATAATTAAAAAAAAATAATAAAAGAAAACTTTAATAAAAGAGAAATTTTTGCACAATTGCTAAGAATAGGTGAAAAAGTAGTTTACCCGTGAATTTTCTCAACTCCATAGTAGTCAAGCTGTAATGGACACTGAGGAAACAACTTTGTTGTATTTAAAGGCAGTGCTTATTCTTTTTCCTTCAGCAAAAACCGTGTGCAAGAGATGTCTCAAGAAGACAGAAGTTCTTCTTCAAAGATCGCATAGTGTGAACTGGTGAATGCTGCATTTTAAATTCCAAGCCTTTATGTCAGTTAAAAAATACTTCCGACAGTGTTGTTAAGTAGTCCCTGTGAAGCACAATTATGAGTTACAGAGAAGACTTAATGGCTGCATGCTGCGTTGCACATAAAACCATTGCATGGGCTCCTGCCCTTTCAGTCAGTACTGCTATCTGAATCCTCACTATGCACAAGGTGGTGGGAAAAACAAGATTTGGTCTAATGCTAATAGGGACTCCCAAGCTTTGTCTTAGTTGAGAGAGATTCTTTTGTCCTTTAATAAAAAACTGCATTTGCAGGACATAAATTTCATTGTTCATTCATGGAAATGTTTACTTTATTCCAGAAAAGACCTCTGAAGAGGTGAAGAGAGACTGGAGATAATCTGAAATATTGTGTAAATAATGATTTTGAACAACTCAATATTTGGGTGCTGGTCTAGGTACACATTTGAAACCACTAATGCATAGAGATTGGTTTCTTAGTACTCTGAATACAGGGAGCATAAGAACTAAAAACAATAGAAACACAGCAGATTCATCATTCAGATTTTGAAGTGTGCATAAGTATTGTACTTCCCTGAATATTTGCAGTTTACCTTGCAATCTAGTGACTATCAGCCTTCAGACGCTGATCTCTTCTCTCCGGTGCCCAGTGACAGGACCCAAGGGAATGGCCTGAAGTTGTGTCAGGGAGGTTTAGTTTGGATATCAGAAAAAAGCTCTTCACCCAGAGGGTATTTGGGCACTGGAACAGCTCCCCAGGGAAGTGGTCACAACACCAGCCTGACAGAGCTCAAGAAGCGTTTGGACAAAGCTCTCATGCACATGGTGTGACTCTTGAGGGTGGTGCTGTGCAGGGCAGGAGTTTGACTGGATGATGCTTGTGGGTCCTTTCCAACTCGGAATGTTTCGTGATTCTGTGATTTGGCAGTATACTTAACAGCACATTCACATCAGTGATTAAGTATATACAGATTCATGTGCCATATAAAGTATAACATATGTATGGTATTAATGATTTTCCATATTACCACGACTCATTCAGGCACCAAAAATTAGATTTTTAGTGCAAGCCTCCAAATGCAGTGGAGGGAAGGCAATATATCTTGTAAAAACTGATTTACTCCATCTTAATATATAGACAGATGATATCTGTCTCTCTGCTGACTACAGCTAAAGGCTACGTTAAATTGTGCACCTATATGACTAAATGCTATATTAAGCCATGTTCTAATCACAGATCTTGATTCCTTTTGACTAGACAGTGGCTAATAAGTAATGTTCAAGCTTGGTGAAATTAATCTAGCTTTAAAGTACACAAATACTGCATCACAGGAGAAGTTTTGGGGGAAAGTTTTTATTTTTATAAAAGCTTTGAAACACACCAGGTCAGAGTCTTTGGTGGTGTAAATCAGTGGAATTGGATTCACTGCCAACCTCATTATTTACACCAGCTGAATCCCTATCCCATAGACTTTACTAATGTGACATCTTTATGTATATGCATGGTAATTGCAGCTAGAGCACAATTCTGGAAAGTCTTCTATGCATGACATTGCCAATGAACCCAAAATCATCTCTGTATGAGTAAGGCTTCCCATATGTGAGGCTTAATTACTATTTTAACTAATCTATTTATTTTTAATTACTGCATAATTTTTGTAAGGACAAATAATATTGGGAACAAGCATGTTGCCATTTGTTTTCACAGCTGATTTTCCTCCAGATAGCAATCAAAATACATTTGGATGGAAATGGAAAAAAATTATATAGCTTAATATTTTCTAGGTACAGCTGGTCATGCAGAGATATTAATATATCTTATTGAAGCTGTTACACCAGGGTTAATCTGATAAAGCTCTCAAGATGAGCATGCTGTTTATCCTGTTGACACAAAGCATTAAGTCTGTCACCACATCCTGCTCTTGCCAGCTATGTGGGAGCTATTGTTGAGGCTCAGAGTAGCAGTAAGGAAGACATCACTGAAGGACCAAGCTGTACTCGTCAGCCAAGCAAGACACTAACCTAAAGAAAGGAAACTAAGTAAAGATAATGTGCTAATCAGAAGGAGAAGTTTGCATTCCCTGAGGAAAAAAAAAAATCAGCAATTTATTCTCCCCACTTCCTCCTTTCTTTCATAAGGGTTGTGGCTGTAAATGCTAGCATAAACATAGTATAATTTGAAACTATAAGAATTGTTTAAATGAGAAGTGATGCTAAATAGTGCCTGTGATTATTCATAGAATATCTAGTGATCTTCAGAACACAACAATTTAGCAAGTGTTTAGCTGATATTTTTTACTGTATGATGCTTAAATCTCATCTTTGAGTCCCATGGAAAAATTCATTAACACTAAAAGACGACTGTTCTGGAAAATCTCAGAGAAAAGAAATATTTATTTCTGACTCTTTATTACCATTTTTCACAAATTTACATTTAATATTTTCACAGAATTATCTAAAGGTTAACTAAGATTAACTCAGTTCAACTTCAGGGTTCGTATTAGTTCTTAAATTTGTGCTTTATGAATATTGATCAAGCACAACATTTGGATGGTATGACCATATTCCCATGTGAAGTCTGTGGGAAATTTTTGCCTGTTGGCTTCAGTGCAGAATGATCCAGCATATAGAATTCATAATAAGTGCCTAACAGTGATGCTGCATTTCTAGGTCTTGAACCTGTCTTAGAGAATAACTGATTATCAGTGTTCAAAGTAAAGCAAAAAAATCATTTCTTAAATAGTTCTTGTAACTTAATAAAGATCCCTAATCTTTTCCAATTAATATAAATTTATGAACATCAACTTGAGTATATGTATTTTTACCAACAACATAAAGGAGATAAAAAATAAATTTAGATAGAGGTAAAAAAAAAATACTAATTGAGTGGAAAAAATTAACTTTAATGCAACTAACTTCTGTGATAGGGAAGGCCACTGAGCGGCACAACGTCTGTGCAATGGCACAGAATTAAGTAATGACCAGCTAAGGCTGTGTGTGTCATGTCTAATGCTCTGGACTTGGGAAAACTCTCTGCTTTGCTCTCATGAGATTAACAGACGTAGCAATTATATCTCAGTATGATGCACAATGGAGTAAGAGCCTGACCCTTTTTTTTGTGCTGTCACATTTTCAGTGTCTCTTCTGGATAAATCAAGGCTTAACCTCTCACATAGTACAAAATTATAATGTCTTGTGTGTCTGTGCAAGCATATTACGTGATCTTCTATCAAATGTCACTGTAGGTGTTTTTATGGTTTATGCAAACAGCCATTTTTTTTTTTTCTCATTAGGATTTTCCTTCCATGGTAGATTTTGGAAGAAATTTACGAAATTTAATCATATGGAGTGTAAAATAGTTCTTCCTGTAAGCAAATTAAAAAACCTTTCCTGTCAACTTCACTGGATGTAATACAATGAGAAAGGCTGATGCCAGAATATATCTTATCTACAACATGCATTGTTTTGTTTATTCTGTCAAGTTCTTTGTCTAAGCCAATCATGAAGTCTTTTCTGTCTCTTATCATGCTTCAATCTCCTAGTGCATCTTGACATTGTTTCATTACTGTAGACAGTCCTCATCACTGTATACGATGAACTAGAATTTGTAGTTTACGTGATGCTTAAGTAGCCCTTCGGGTTACACAACATCTAAGGGCTGCTGCCACTCACCAGTGGGACTTGCCCATGGACTGAATTCTTTCTCCAGCTGGTGGGGGTGTGGAGGGAGTAGATGATAGAAAGCTCACATTAAGGCAGGATTGCTGTTCTGGTCGTTTGGGGCTGAAGTGCAGAACAATGCACCATGCAATGAGTCTCTCTCCAACAGGAAGAGGCAGAAATCAATAAAGATTTTTCAGGTGCTTTATGTCGGTGGACAGATGTTTCTTTGGAGATCTCAGTCACAACTATCCATTGACTAGAAAGCAAACTAGTTCATTAACTCAAAATGAAGTCTGCAGCAGCAACGGAGATGTAGGTCAGTGGATGTGTTAGATGAGTGAAATCCCATGTCATGCTTTATTCTTCTCATTCTTGCTGTGATACCTTCCTGAAGGTTAAGTTTCCTCACCATCACCTACTGAAGCCTATGCAGTACCACTACATTGTGCAAGAAAAGGTATTACTAAGAATAAATTAAATATCTGTGGTGTCTAGACTCTGCTAATGATCAAGGTGCATCACATAAACCACTGGACAATTAAAATCCACAAAAAAATTATCTTAAAGTGACATTAAATTAAAAGTAGGTAAAATACAAATAACAAGCCATTTTATTCTATTAGATAACCTGAAGTTACAAATAGAAGTGATCTATTTAATTAAACAGAGGTTTTATTCATTTTTAAAAGTTGGGAAAGAAAAGATGAAATTGAGTAAACATTTTAATCCTGCAAATACGAGGCTGATAAGAAGGACATGCAGCTTTCTTTTTATTTTGTCTTGTAGATGGCTTTGTTCCTCTCCATTGACTTTGAACGGGCCGTGAGTGATCCAGTGTTAAAGACAGAAAATATGAGAATATAATTTCAGGAAAAAAAAGGTTCATCTTTTTTCAACATTTTCCTTAAAATATATTCTCTGATTGAAACATATAAATAGTCAAAATAAAAGCCAAATTTTCTGCTGGAGAACGACCATATAGCTCCATGGATATGGGCAGAAGATCTGGTAGCCAGTGATCCTCCTGAGCATTTTGTAATTTTCAGCTTCATGTGTTGTTTTTCTCATAACTGGCCAAATCCTTGAGTCATACTTGTTATAATGATTTGCATGACAGCAGTGTCCAGGAGCCTCAAATTAAATCTAGGATCAATTGTGAAGGGCAGTGAATAAGATAATAAAAAACAACCGTCAGGTCCTTGTATATCAATTTAAATTGGACAGTTGAAATTAATGAGGCCAAGAGAAAATGGGAAACAAATAAAGAACTATTTTAGGCACAAATTACTCCTATCTCACTTTAGGTGTTTAATTAGGATAGCATCCTTATTTATGTTTCTTTTCCTAAAGGTACCTTTATAGTCCCGAGAGAGAAGGAGAAAGAGAGAGCAGGAGGGAGGGAGGGAGGGAAGGAGGGAGGAATTCAACAGGGGTAAGTGATCCCATTCAAGAACGAGGGAACAGTTACTTCCTTAGGATGCCTTTTCCTGCTTTTTAGCATGCCTGTTACTTTATCTTTTGGACCAGAACCTATTTAAAGCAATGATAATAGTAATCCCTGCCCAACCACACACCTGAATTTCTTTAATGTGAAAGAACCTGGTATCTGATAGTGAAATTTTGTTCTGGTTTCTTCTGATCCATGGATATCTAACCAGGCAGGGTGCACACCCAGAGGTGTGGGTGATATGGCAAGGTGGAATAGAACAAGGTGAAATGAATCAGGACCTAGGCTCCACATGAATAAAAATTGATTTTATGTTTTCCTCTAAGTTTTTATAAAGCAGGTTGTGTTTTATCTGCACCACAACTGATACTGACAATGAACCTGAAGATGCATTTCTTTTCCCCGTTGTTAACTTGTAACTCCAAAGTTTCTTCATTTAAGAGATGAACATATAGAAATGAAAAAAAAAGAGAGAAAACATATCATATATGAACGAACTCTGTATATCTTAATGAAGATGCAAAGATGTGTTATTACTGGTGGTAACCCCAAAATAAAAAAGCACCTCCCCCTTCAAGAAATTAGGACATGCCTGTTTAATTATTTTGAAAATGTTAACATTAGAACACTTTATAAAGATACAAAAGTCTATGGAGCTCGTGTACCTGAGATCACAAAGTTGGCAGCAAATAGTACAATACAAACAGAATATTTATAATTTAACAATTTGAAATATAACAGGAAGATTGAATTTTCTCTGTAAATTATTCTTTATATGCGATGTTAAGGAACTATGTGTTTACTCTGTAAGCAACTAAAATTGTACCTCAGTCACTTGATTTTAGTTCTGATTTTGTGAGCTAAAACAAAGAAATGGAATGGAGGGAGATTAAAGGTAAAAGAAAGTCCATTTGTCTGTAAATTATTAAATACAGATGGGAAACTCCTGCACCAAAACAGATGGTCTGCAACTACAAAAAATTAGCATATAGACAGTCATAACTGAATTCAATTAAATGGGAATTTAGATATTAATTAGGATTTAAAAGCAATACCACAAGCAGAAAAAAATTGCATATTTCTGCAGCATAGGGAAGTCTGATTACAGGGGAGGATCTATTGACATTTACATTGGAATTTCACATACTAATAATTATATGAGTCACATGAAGCTCTACAGTGGAGAGTATCATATTTTTTGTATGCTTTCATGGAGGTCAGTTCCAATCTACTACCTCAGAGTGGGAATCGGCCTAAGAGATGGAATAACAAAGATTTTTCTTTTCCCTAGATACTACCTAGTTTTTCAGATGCATTTCTAAGGTTATTTTGAATGCATTGGTAAATATTCTAAGATACAAATGTATTGCCAAAAATAGATAATTTTTTCTGTCCAAAAAGATTTGCCTCTCTGAACAGAAGGGCTATTGCTATCACATCTATTACATTTTAAGAGTACTTCCTTTCTGCAGAGAATGTGAGTCTAAAAAAACCTTTGTGAAGACTGTAGAGACTTAGACTAGGGTCAAGAACATGCAGTTGTGCTTCTGTAGATTAACTTGGAAATGGGAAATAATTTTAACAAGAGCAGGAATGTAAGATCAAATTCCAAAGCAGAAGTTGTGTTTTGCCTTTACAAATTTCCTGTAGTTATTTAAGTTGAATTAACACTTCTTTACTTAACTTCTCACTCCCATTTTGTAGTAAAGGTTGTAACCCTAGGGTGGTGTAATGTATTATCATTGCTCACAGCTGTCCATAAGCTTTGTATTGAGTTTCTGACTCCTCAGTTGAGGGTTGTCAGGTCTGCTCTCTCTGAGCTTTGTTTTACTGGACTTAGCTGTAAGAACAATCGAATCAACCAGGTGTCTATATCTAACCTGGTTTAGTTCATTCTGTTTGTTTCTGGTGGGATTTTTTTAAATCCTTGTGTGGTGACAAATTTAGTTTTGTGTATTAGACATTTTTCGTATTTTTAGCAACCAAAGTGAAAAGCTTTTATTGCCCTTTTATGTAAACAGATCTGAGCAAGGGAACGATGCTGGAGCTGAATACCTGTTTCCATTTCTTAAGCCTTTCACACTCCCACTCGAGGTCCTTAATATAGAGAGAATACAGAGGTCTTTCCCAGAGTGACTTCTTTTCTTTCTCTATTTCTTCTGAGCAAAACTAAATTTATGTGATTATTTAACTAAGTGCATTCCTAATCAAGCCGTGTTTTGTGATATTCAAACAAAATATTTGCAACTGATTTTACTTGTCTTTACAGGCCCAAATAGACCCACTGTATCCACACTATTTTTATTTCCAATTTTTTGCTTTTGTTTAAAAAATCTGTTGGAGAGGCAAGTGTCACTGTGCAGTTTGCAGTAGGCAAAGTAGGGCAACATGCGTTGCCCTGGATTTGTATAAAAGCTAAGCCAGGAATGAAAGTGTTGTCTTTCCTGAGTTTGAGTGACATATGAAAGGCACTAGTGAAAAGAGGGAGAATCCTTCTTTATATATCTGCAGTCTTCATATATCTATATATATATATGAATACATACATACATATGTATGTGTGTGTGTGTATTTTTATATATATATATAAAGAAAAATTTGAAAGTGGAATATAAAAAAAATGCCTGAGAACACGGGCTTGGCCATATTTTTACCAATATGGGACAAAAAAAGACCATATTTTTGCATTCTACGTAAGATTTTCCTCAAATTTCCTTGCTTACCAAGATATGTCTATCAGTCAGCAAGTAAATAGTTAAAATATTTAAGCAGTAGTCAGTGCATCCTGCCACCTGAGGTAAAAAGGTCATACATAAAGAAAGATAAACTTGGAACTGTAGAATACCCTGAGCAATTACAAGAAACGAATGAAGACCACCAAATTACAAATAGACAAACCAAACAAAGGACTCGAGAAGGTTGGTGAACCTTTTGTGATCTCCGTTACTTGGATGTAGTGCTTGCTATGTTACATTAATTGGGTCTTTTGCCAGCCTGATGTTACTTAGTGTTGTTTGAAGCTGAAAGACATGGGGAGAGCAACACCACCAGTTACCACTACCAGCACTACCTTAATGCTGCCAATCTGCACTGGAAAGGAGTTATAGTTTTTTTACACCATTTCCAACTTATGTCAAGAGCACCAGGAAACTGTTAATTTTATTCATAAGTTAAGCATCTCTCAACACAAAGGACCCTATTCCCAATGAACTCTGGTAAAAAGTTTTCCAATAAAGCCTAAGGAGCACAATATTATATGGACAGTGTGAGAAGGTATAGACATACAAACAGTAGGGAGGCTATCATGAGATGAAAGCTGCAGAATGCAATGACAGTCTCCGCATGAATTCTCTCATCAGATGCTGGAATAAGCCCCCTCCTCAGAGACCTCGCTGCACTACTTACTACACTCAGAGCAGCCCTTCCTCATTTAAAGGGCTGCCTCCATTCTGCTCCTATTTCCCTCAAGCAGGTGTCTCCTTTTATCTTCTTTGTGCCAATCTCCCTCTCCTTGTGGTCCTCTAGTGCTTTGGGAGAAGAGTGGCAAAGCAAGGCACAAGAGATTTAGCCCAGCAGACTCAGTCTATTTTTTTATTCCTGTTCTAAGGAAATTTCACCCAAGAACCTGTGGCTTGAATACACAGGTGTAGTGTAAAGTCAAATGGCAAACCAGGTGAAAAGGAAGGAGAGGAGCTACATGACTGGGAGGAGGTATGCAAGATGGGAAGTTTTGCAGGACATTGATAGAAATTTAGGAGGCCTCAGGACAGATGAAATTTCAGGAGTTTGTTTCTTGAACCCCAATCTCAAACTGATTGAACCCTTTGTTCACATTTGGGAAATGATTGATTTCAAGAATGAAGAAGTTTATTAAATGGTGTGAAGGGGGTAAGCATAAGTGGATTTTGCTTGCGTAAAGTTTTTCTGCCTGTTTCAGGAAAATAAGATCAGTTTTAGATCGAAGAAGATTCAGACCCATCAGGCTGAAAACTGAGGAGTAAGACTAAGCAATGCAATGGAGCTCAGTTCTCATGGTTGGAGCTCAGTTCTCATGGTTTTGGGACTATTAACTGATATTGCCATGTGGGGATGGAGCAGAAATAGGCAGCTTTTAATGGTGCATTTTGATACCTGGATATAAGCCTCAGCAGAGTGTGTGCTCTGAGGTTAACTCCTAGGTTTCCAAGTGCTGGCCATTGATGCTTTAATCAGACAGCTGTAGCGGACTAGGACACTCAGTCCAGGGTGTTTTAGCTGTGAATAAATTACCTGGGTTTTATTCAAAAAGTATCAGCTTCAAGAAATAAAAATATTAAATAGGATTTTATCTGTGTTTTACGTTGTTTTTTTGTTTTGTTGTTTTGTTTTTTTACCAGAAGGATAACAGTTCATTTCCCTAACCAAGCCAGAATGGATTCAACTACAATCCTCAATTAATTTCAAAAGAAAGATTAAGACCTTTGTACTCTGTGGTTTTATAGCAGAATCATAAGCATAATGAAGATGAATTGTTTTGTTAAGTTACCATAGGTTTTTCAGTGAGAGGCTTGGTAGAAATCTGAAGTTTAAAGGTTCTGGAAAGATCAGAAAGAAGAAAAAAATGGTTTTAGTCTGCATTTTTAGGAAGTTTATTCTTAAATTAGTATTTTCTATATTTCTGCTCATTTGCTTATGTAGCTATCATTATCAATAATATAATATCCCATGTCTGTAACATATATCTGTAATTTAAAAATGAGTTTGTACCAACTTCATTATAACTAATTTTAAAAATAAATTTTATACAGTAGAATTTTGTAAAGACAAGTTAACAAAATAGAAGTTGTATACTATTATTATTATTATTATTATTATTATTACTGACAAATTGCCTTATTTTGGCATAAATATATTTACGTTTTCTCAAAAAAAAAATCAGTGGTACATTTTTTGGTCAAATAGAAAAAATAAAAAGTTTGGGTTTGGGGTTTTTTTGGTTTTCATTTTTGAGGGGTTTTTAATGTTGTTTTTCTAGTTATACAACTGCTTTTAATGTCATTCTGTCTTATATTTACATGAAGATGAATGTCATCACTTAAAGTGATGTACTGCTGACAAAAGTGTCACTTAAGGGTGTACTGACAGTATATTGAAAACTTGTCAGTTTTCGATGACTGCCAGAACAAGGCAAATCTTGCAGGTCTGGGACAGGTCATATTTCAGAGAATACAACATCTCAGGCTGTCCTGAAAGAGAGATCATTATCAGCTACAGCTCCCGCTCCCCACATGGGCACCAGTGGATATGCATTTCATGTGAAGATGGGAAGTACTTGAGTACAGTTGAGATGTATCTTTTTATCCCATAGTCAGATTAAAAGATTTTTCTTCCAAGGTAAAGTGCATTATTTTGGCACAAAAGTTTTCTGTTTTACAGAACTTGCTTTTAGGCAGTTGTTGCAGACATGGGATGTCAAAACAACAGAATGTTGATGGGTTTGCAATGTCAGAGACAAAGGTACTAGAATTTTGTATGAGCTTATGATGCTTCAAAGGTAAATGATCTTGCCTTCCTTATGGGTATCACATTTTACTTTGTGCACCCATAGTGCTTCACAGGGATAGGTGGCAGCCAGGGCAGTGCTTCATGAAGGGTTTTGACAGCTTTCTCTGCTCAATTTTACATCTGAAGTATAGGTAAGTTTTCCTTCAAGTATCTGATCTATATGCTGTGCCCATTTTTAAAATTTATTTTCCACGTGAAACAGTTTTGCAAGATTTATGTGGATAGCAGTCCTATTTGTAATGTATAATCTGCTTGAATTCCCATGAAAACTATTCTTCCATGAATGATGAGCTATGCAGAGAGAAAAGCATGCACCCCATTGTTTGCGAAAAAGAGCTAATTTCAGCTGTTTGCTATCTAGTGGTTTGAATTGCATCGTTGTTTTTCTTTACAGTGCTTTGAAACATCAACCCTAGCAATGCTCCTGTGGAGAGAAGCAGAAGAAAATTATATGGGCCAAAGCCTCTGAATTTTCAGTCTACTGTAACATATTGTGTAGCAATGTTTACAGGTAGATGCCAGTTTTTATTTTCTTTGATGCAAATTTTAAAAGCCATCAATTGAATGTGTACACTATGCTGTCTTTTTACTTGATTCTATTATATAGTTTAAATGCTCGGTATAAATACTTGTTTGAAAAAATAAGCCTAAAACAAAGTTAAACATTCAAAGGAAAAAAGAAAATAAATTTCTTCATATTATGCCCATACTGACCAAGTTTACTGAATGAATCAAGAATTCAGGAAAGATCCAAACATCAATCTGACACTGGTAATACAGTGATGAAATTTAGACACATGATCACGTTGGTATTCACAGAATGTGTTGTCCAAAATGCCCTCTACTAATGAACTAATTCCAGCTAGAAATATAGGATTGTGCAAGAGAACTAAAAGGGAAAAACACCCCCAGAACCTCATAGGCAGAAGATTTGGAAGATTCTTTGAAGAGAAGTCAAATATATTGTCTCCTTGGCAAGGTGAAGAGAGAAGAAGAGAAAATAGCTCTCTAAGTTATTTTTAATAGACAGTTGTAGGAGATTTTATTACCTTGACTGGTCTTATACTCCATGTGCAGAAGGAGTATAGTAGTTGCTGTAAAATAGTATTCATTTAAAAAACACTTGTCAGAGCTTGTGAGGACTTGATATTTAGCTGAGGGTAAATTGGCTTCATGGTCAGGGATGGAGCTCACAATCAATTTACACCAGGCAGTAAGTCCTTACTTGGGTTATCCTAAAGAGTCCCATGTGGCTGTGGGCTGAGAGGTCAGGACTGCTCTCTGGGTAGTAATAAAGCTTCCTGAGAGATTTTTGGTGATTGTATTACTCCTTGAGCATTTAGAAGTTTCCTTGAGCAGTTAAGAATGGAGAAAATCCTTGGCACCATGTAAGTGGGGCAACTCAAATAACTGAAATTTGCCAGAAGCCTGTATCATCAGAATGACCCTTTTTTTTTTTTTTTAAACATGATGGTATTAGAACAAGGTAAAAGAGAAATGCGATATAAAACAGAGCAGTGAAGTGAGCATGTACAAAATCTAATTAACTGCCCCTGCTGGAGAACTTACAGAATAAGACACAGATGAACAGATTCTCCCAAATGGGCAGGAAAAAAAAAATAAACAGAAAAACCGCAAAATGTTAGGTAACTGGTTACAAGAAAGGGTGGTATTCTATAATATTATGAAAAAATGACATGATCTGTAGATATGAGATTATGGAGTCCGCAAAGCCCTGAGTGAGATAAATGGGGAAGTTCATTGCTCTCAGAGATACAATTTCAAGTTTTCTTCATCTCAGGAAGACATTTGGTTACACTCTGCTACCTTCCATTGGTTACAGACACTGCTCATGCTTTCAAGGTTATAGCAAGGAAGGCTGGAAATAAATCTGTGTTTTATTTTTGGTTTTAATGAATACTGAGGTGCTAGAGTCCCTGTTGGTGTGAGAAGTACTTTCTATGCAGAAAATGTAGCCATGGAATAAAGTGGCCCCTTGATTAATTTATTGCCCCACACATTTCTTCATCTCCATATTCTCCATTTCAGACCCACTACAAGCTGAAAGATGACTTCTGAGGGATTTTCTGTAAAGTCTTGCTACCATTAACAGGTAGCAACCTCTAAGTAAAATAATGAAAAGTTCATGCAAAATTAATTGAAGTGATGAGCTTGGCTGTGTGATTCTGATTGTGCAGATTTTTATTGCTTCAAATGATGACATTCTCCTGGAGGTTATTAGGTTTATCCCTTTTACTTTCTAAGGTGATGCAAATGGAAAGAATCAGCCTGCAGGCCACCACACACAGTATGTTCTCATGTATAGGCTAGGGACCAGCTGGTTTCAGCTGTAGTACAGGATCCCTCCTCTTCATCTAAAGCATCAGCAGACTGATATATCACTATTAACCACGAAGTTCAAAAGCAAGGACTTCTATACTACTGGACATTTGTGAAGGACACTTGAATAAATCAAAGAACATATGAAGCAAGGAGAGAGATAAGAGTAATACAAATAAGATTAAACTCAAAATAAAATTAAAATATCTGTAGTGAGATAATTTATACAGGGTGTAGCTAAATTTTCCTCATCTTCCAGTTAATAATTGTATGGGTTTGATCATACAAAGGTAGTCTTGAAACTGTTTCTGTGGTGGTACTGATTAATTAAAAAAGATCCCAACAGTTTAGAAGTTGTGGATTCTAAAATATGTGCATTTTTTCCTTAGTCATCAAGATAGTTGGAAATAAGTGAACTAAAGTCTTGCAAAGAAAGAAAACAAGATGCTCTTTACTTTTACACCAGTATTACAGATCTGAACTATAGGTAAAGTGCATATATATACACTTATATATATATTCCTGATGTTGTTCAGATATTGCGTATTTTTCTGGTTTGTCCAGTTTCAAATTGCAGCAGAATGCAATGAGTTCAGTTCTTAGTTATACTATTATAAATTGAGAATACCATTCTAAGGGAAAAAAAAAAAAGCACGAGACATAAAAGCTTTTATGTGAAAAATAGAATACCATCACAGATCCCACAAACAGTTATATATACTTCACAGTTATAACTGATGATACTATTTCAGATTACATGATTATCAGTTGCATAAGAATGACATATTTAAGATATATAGGTATCTATATCATGTAACATCAGTAGAGTGGTAATTTTGTTTTATGTCTGTAAATTCCAAGCCCATATGCTTTATAGGATTTTGCCAGGGACAAAATGACTCCCATCAATTTAGAGCATATTGTTCTTGCTTATTCTTAGAGTAGTTAGGTATACACTACCATTACACAAATCTTCTTTCTTTGTTAAAAAGAAAAAAACTTAAAAAGAGAAAAAATATTTTGAAAGGAGAACTCTATATTACCTTAGAAAAGAAGGAACATGAGAAGAAATTAAGATCTCAGAAGACCTCAGGCAGAAACTTTACATCATAAACACTTCTTTTTGCTCCTATATTAAGTTTTATTATTGTCTTTATCCTGGTTTTCAAAATCTTATGAGAGGTGGTTTTGGTCAAAAGCTGAACACAGCTGGAGTCCTTTCCCACAATTTCCTTTAAAGAAAAGAACCTATCAAACAGTTGCAGTTGTTCAGTTTTTGAATACAGACTCTCATTTTCTTAGTGCACTGCTGCTTTAATGTCATTTACAGCATTTAAGGAATGAACCTTATTAAACATCTACCTAAGTCAGTCAGAATCACTCTGGACAAACTAATGAAATTTCTAATATGAGAAGCAAGACTAGAAGGACATTGTTTTATCTTCTGCCTAGATAGAGCAAAAATCGGAAGAACTGCCTTCCATTTACAATAAAATATGTCTGTTTTGATTCAGAAATTGATAGTCTGTGTAAAATTGTGCTGTACTTTGATTTTATGATGTTTTACTTAGAATGAAATGTGTTATCAAAAACGTATAGTCAACCAGTCTCCTGAATATTCTACCAGATGCGTTTATTTCTAATTTTTTTGCCAGTCAATGACATGTGCGTGGTACATACCAATATTCTTACTTTCCTCACTCACTAAGGCATTATCTCACAGTTTTTGAGCTTGTCAATGCAACTTGATTACTTCTAATTTTCCTTTTATAGGACAGACTCTAGAGTAGTTTCTTTTTGAAGTATAGAAGTACTAAATTAATTCTATGCTGTTGTCAGAGACTGGAACAGTGATCTGTTTTGGGTCATCATGGGGGCTTGGAATGTAAGGGTAGGGTGGGTGATGTAGGGGGTGGGTGAGGCCTTGCTCTGGTGAGGTGGTGAGGTTGTGCCCTGCCCCTATATCCCTCAGCTCCACAGTGTCTGTCAATCATGGCACACTGGAGGCAGTCCCCCAGTGTCACCTAACCCAGCCTAAGGGGCCGAGAGAACAAAAGTCCCACCTGGGAGGAAGGCCCAGCATGGGTCAAAAAGGTTTAAGAAGGTTCACCATGAGGCAAGCACCTTGTCCTTTAACCCTACCTTCATCTTGGAGTTTTACATCGCTGTAACCCAGGAGCTGGTAGCTATATGTCTGTTTTTCTCCCTTTCTTCTTCTCTCTTCTCATGGAAGGTAGCATCAAATGGATTATAAGGCTTCCTATGTTCAGCGGACCAAGCCTATGCTGTGATAAGTGATGTTATGTTGTATTTACTCTTTTGCCAATGTTCCTTGGTTTTCTATAGTTCACCAGTAAACTTTTGTGAGTGTTTTACCTCTTGAAAATACGTGGTTGGCATCTTCTCCTCTCCGCCTACCCACAGCAAAAGAATCTTGGTTTAGCCCTAGGTTTGAGTGACCAGGGTGCAACAGCTCTTCTACTCCATCCTTTGTGTTGCCTTTACAAGGCTGCACCATTTTTAAGAGTGCTTTCCTTGGAGAACTATAAATTGCAGTGGTCCTCATTAGACGACCACAGAGCCAAGTGGCTCTGGTAACGTGACTGGCACTCACCGTACTTCAAATGATACATGCCAGCACACCGTTTTGTAGAAAAATATGAAGCTCTCCTGAGCTGGAAGAGATACTAGTAGAGTTCTTCCAGCTCATATGTGTATTTTGTAACTCATAATGATTTAGAGAAAAAAAATTGCAAATCTGCATATACAGAGAGCTATTAGACCTTCTATAAACAGCAGTTAACAGGGGGTTAAAGCCACAATGGACACATGGTTTTAAAAAAATATTTTACAGATCTGTTGTTTTTTGCTGTAGAATGAAAATTTAATCCTGCAATTTCCACGTTAAGAGGATCTGTCATTTCTTTACATGGAAGAATTTATAGTGGTTTGTTCTGTCAAAAGCAAAAAGGATAAATACAAGAAAAACATGTAGGTCCTTCTTTAAATTTAGAAGAAAATTCATTAAAACATTGTTGAGCATTATACAGTTGCAAACAGATGTGTGTTTCACATATCTTTTGAGATTCATAGTGTACATCTGAGGCTCCTTAGAAACACAGGAGTTATTTAAACATTAATTCAAGAACCTAGAGACTGCAACCAATGCAACAGGACTCTGATTCTTCATGGAGGCTCAGATGATGATTTAGTTTTGCATCAGAAGTGGAACTCAGAGGTCAGGGAATATTTTATTTAAAACTATCTTATTTGAAAACAAATTGTCTCAAAAGGAAAGCAATGAAAAAGGTGATAGTATCTACTACTGCTAGTCAAAACATAGAGTAGAAATAGAGGATTAATAAAAATGTTTCTGTGGAAAATATGTCTGAATATTTAATTTCCTTTTTAGGGCATGCAATGCTTTCCTGCTTCTGAAAAGTCTGATGACATTGGTAACAAAAATATGTCAACTATATATTCAGAAATAAAAGAAAATAAAGACTGGTTTTATACTTAGCATAATAGAAACTTTTAACAGCTTTTTGTAGTATTTAAATTTTAATTTGAGATCTCAAATGGAAAATTTCTTTTTTTCTTATATTTCTATTCCATCATCTTGACTTATGTAATTTTTTTTCTCATAATAAGATATCTGAAAGAACGTTTTATGAAATAATTTTTTGACATAGTCTCCAATACCAAATTCTATAAGTTTGAAAGCAAAGCAAAAATGAATGGGTCTTCAGTTCTGATTTATACTGAAAGGCACAAACAGGCCATGATGCCTCTAGACGCACTGCCTTAGAGAAAAGGTCATTGAATGATACATTTCTGTGCATCCTGAAACTGATAATGCAAGAGGGCAGGAGAAACTGATTAGTAAAATTAAAAATTAGAAAATATTTTATGTATCAACATGCAGTTGTGAGGTATGACCTAAAGTCTGATTAAAAAAAAAAAATATGAGAACTAGAATTTTAGAAGGATTTCAGTTTCTCTATCTTTTTTATAAAATATGGTGTTTATAAAATAAGAGAGACAAACAGCTCCTTTTCTTGAAAGAATTAGTAATGGCTAACTCAGTAAAAGGCAAGTAAGAACAAGGAGAAAGAACTTCCATTCAATTTATAATTCCTAAAATATTTTCTTGTGTTAACAGCAGACTTTCTATATCAAAATTTCATGTACGGACTTTTAAATTTTGCTATCTTGAAGTCTAGTAAAACTGTACGATGATAAAAATTAAAATGAACAGCTAGACAAAACAGCTTTACAACAAGAATGCAGCAGTGTAAAGTGGCAGAATGGAGGTCAGAAAATAAAAGGCATCTTAGTATTCACCTGGACTAGGCTTCTCATCAAGGTTAGAGGCTACTTAATGGGGAATAGAATGCTTGTTTATTGTCTTAGTTGTGTGTAGTTTTCAATAAACCATTTTTTTTCACATTATTTTAGCAGACAGATGAAACTGGAAAAAGCTATTATGACTGATATTTATTGTACTGTCATAGCCTCCTGTGAATTTTGATTCATCCTCAGTGTGTGTTCTTTGAGATCTCACAGGGATCAGTTTTAGGGGGAGAGGGACACAAATATCTGTAGTTTTTCCCTGTGTAATACTGTGATCAAAACCTGGATTAGAGCCAAGAGTGTATAAAAATGACATTTTAAGGAAGCAAACAGGATATTCTCCAGTCATTCCTTTACTGTCTAACCCTAAAGAAAGAAATATATTCAGTTGTTATATTGACTAGTTGTTGCATTATCTCTGCTAAACTCAAGGAAGTTTAATGACAAATGACAGGAAAATCAATGTGGTGTTGTACAATTACATTTTGGTAGGGAGAGGAAGTCATATTTGTTTTTCTACAACAGTCTGGAAGATATGTTCAAAATAAACAATTTGGACATTTTTAATCATTGTTAAAATATCCTGCATGCATAAGTCCTGTGCAGCAATCTCTGATGATGTAAATTGGTTCCTTTTTCCTACAGAATCCATGCCTCATTTATTACATAGGATAAAGTACAGTCTGTGGATGAAACAAGGTTGTACAGAACAGGGGCCTAGCATCTTTCCTAGCATAAGATAGCGGGAAGTAGAGTAGAAAAAAAAAGATCTGAAAAGCAAGAAAACTGCTCTGGCAGAGAAAAGTGATCCGATGATTTGGACACTCTAATGCCCCTGGTCAAATCACTTCTGTCCCTGCCTGTTTTATGAAATTTCCTTGTAATCTGGGCAAGTCTAGTATTTTTTTTGCCTGTGTTTTCCTCAAAAGTACATTTTTTCATTGCATTGTAAAATTCTGAGTATTTTTAGAATGAATATTTTGAAGACTATGTGTCCCCTGGACGATCAGGACATAAGCGTCTTAAATTGAATAACTAATGCTAATTATAGCAATGACTCCATGCTCCAGTGATTATAACACCATCACCTCACACCAAAGGCAACAGAAAAAAATCAATACTAATAATTCAGAAAATAAAGAGTGATGAATATCACAAGCTTACAAAAAGTTAATAATTCTGTTCTAATAGCAGGTAGCCGTAATTCATATGGCTCTAAAAAATAAAACTAAATGTTAAGCAGTTGCATATTCTGTGCTGGTTCCGTAAGTATCAATCATTTTGTACTAAGGTAGTTTTACAAGAAAAAGTATCTATATTATGCTATATGCAATGTAATAACAACAACATAATATGTATAACATATAATACATATTTAATTAAAGCTGGAACATAAAAATTTATAACAAATAAGTTTAATTTAAGTAGCACGGGGAAACTTGGTTCAGGTAGTTTGATGTCAATATAAGACCTGAAGTGTTCCTAAGAGATATACACTACAATGTCAGTGAAGTCGCTGGGGAAAAAAGCGATTATATCGATCTTATACAACAACAACAACAACAACAACAAGCATAGTTAGGGCAGCAGTCTGCAGTACTATCTTTCTTTAACTACCTCAGAATCTGTAATTTGACTCTTTGTCTTATCACCAATGTAATTTGTGAATTCACGTGCTGCATGTTTTATTCTGGTAACTTAATCCATTTTACAGATTTTAGTTGTTTGAAGACAAAAGAAACAGTTTTGCTGGATTGATTCTCAGAAAGTTTAAGCCAATACTTGTTCATAATGTTTCCAACTACTTGTATAGCAAAAAGAACAAAAAGTTACTCTATTTCTGCTGAAATAAAGGCAGTGGTAATTTGCTGATCCTCCGTATCTCATTGCAATACTACTTTTGTGGTTGGTTTCGTCCTGAAATTCAGAAGAAATAACTTAGTTGTGCTAATATGAAGGAGGAAAAGAGAAGTAAGCCAGGAAACTGTAGTCAGAATGAAGTTTGCCTTACTTATGGAGAAATTATTTTGACTTGGCAGTAAAATCTTACATGAAAAAGGCAAGATTGAGTTCAGAGTTAAAACCAATAGGGATAGGAAAAAACCTTATTTTTTATCACTTATTATCACTTATTTCTGGAATCATTTAGTACTGGACAGATTAATGCATTGTGGGGCAAATAGAAGACTCCTGAAATGTCCAGTGGTTGACAACATTACATCCCCCAGTGTGAAACTCCCTGCCCCAGGGAAGGGATCTGGGCAAATGTAAACCTGAGTGAATAAAAACCCAATAGATTTGGTGTTCAAGGATTTCTCCCACCACTTCTTTGCAACTTCCCCCACCACTCAATGGATCTGGTCTGTGACCACCACCTCAACCCAGACTGCCCAAGTCTCATTGCGGGGCCTACAGGTGGTGAGGTCTTCACACTCTTGTCCTTTCTCTTTCCTTCTTTTCCCTCGTGCATGTCCTCGGGTGATGTTGTTTTGCTTTCACATTGCAATGCTTTCATGTTGTTATTACTATAGACAATAATAACCAAAATGGCTACATACACATTTTCCTTTGTAACCAGGTTGTTCTAAAATAAACTCTACATATGAATATTTACAAACACTGGTCATTCAGTGTCATTTCACTCTAACCCACCCCAAGGGATCTGTTAACAAGAACGTTTATTACTCTTGCCTTCTGTGGGGGTTGTAGCAACTTACCTGTTTTAAATCTGAATAATTATTTAAAGGAGATGCATTGGAAGTGACATTTTATGAAGGATTAGCAAATGGACTGGGAAGGAGGACAAAACAATTTATAAAACTTACACAAATGTCACTTCAGTCCAGAAACCCAAAATTTGGAGCATATTGAAATTCTTCACAGGTCTTTGGTAGCTTTTGGACAGAATATTGCATTCAGAAAGTGAGAGAGGGCTTAAGAGGTACTTGAGAAGGCAAAAACTAATATTGTAGTAGTCATCAGTAGGATCACTTTCTTTCTTATCTAATTTCATTATTTCCTGAATAAACAAAAGAACCCAAGCAAAAAAAAAAAAAAACCAACAGAACTGTTTACTCATGTTTTGTTATGACATTTCCAGGGCAGTCTGGCTTTGTTCAAAGCCAAGTGTTTTTTATGAAAGGCATTTTCTTGTGTGCAGCAAACGTATTTGATATTAAAAGCCAAAACTAAACTCCAAGCAAGTATATGCCATATAAACACAGGGGGCTTTTTATTTTTTTTTAAATATGCCAAGTTCAAATGTGTCTTTCATATCACAGTCCTCTGGCTCTGGAGAATACCTCTTAACAGCTTTGATTACTGTTAAGACTGATGGAATAAAAGCACTAGGCCACTTTCAGTAAGGTCGCATCCTG
The DNA here is from genome assembly GCA_013397115.1 of Edolisoma coerulescens. Lineage (NCBI taxonomy): Eukaryota > Metazoa > Chordata > Aves > Passeriformes > Campephagidae > Edolisoma > Edolisoma coerulescens. Next base: position 654,009 of record VWZW01002784.1, read on the forward strand.
TATATTTTTACACTTTATCACTTTTTTTCTGAATGTTTAAGAACATTTTCAGAGGAAAACCTTGAAAAAGGCTGGGTTTCTACATGGAACCCGCTTTTGTCTCTTCTGTGATCCTTACCATCTTTTTCAAAGGCATTCCCAAGAGAAAGCTTTGCAGTTATAGTGTATGATTAATTACTGATTCTTTAACTGCCATCAAAGACAGTATATCCACATGTGCTCTTTCTCCGGTACCTTCAATCTTTATTTTCTTCCTCAGTATAGCATTGCACTACCATCTTTGTTTTGATACACAGACAGGGGAAAAAAGTCCTGTAGCACTGGTGATTTTCCAGGGCACGTGGCAGAAGTGGGCTGGGCAGGGACTGTTCCCTTTTTCTTTTCAGTTACTTGATACTTTTCAGGATAGTTTGAAAAGGTTTCCTATCAAAACTTGGATAGAAAGAGAATAAATTGTATTAAAAATTCAGTTCATCTAGGCTGATTGCTTTAATGTTGAAGAAGATGCACGGGAAGAAAAAGTGTAATGTCAGAGGTCTGCTAGCTGATCTATAACAGCTGCCATCGGATCCAAGACTTTACTGAACATCTGATTCCCTTTGGACCAGCCTGTCCCTACACAGTCCCTGGAAAGGTCTCAATACTGTGAAAATTTGTTTAAGGTTTAGCACTTCTTAATTAACTGGTTTTGTTTGTTTGTTTAAATTCACATTTTCATTTTACCCACATTTTAATATATGTGACTGGCTATCCCAGAAAATGAAAACAGAACATTTGAATGATGCATCTATAAATACTCTTTTGGGTATTTGGGAAGAAGGAAGGTAATTTTCCTATGCTTATATACGGTAATTTCACTGACATCTTTCACTCTATGGGCCATTCACAGACGAGATTGTGTTAATGATTCTTTGATTTTCTCACATGCAGCTAATAGAGATACATTCTGAACAGTTACATGTCACTGTCTGCAAGACTAGGGAGCTCTAGGTACAGGCAAAGAAAGTCCTTGCCTTGGGTATCACATTGCTGAGAGGCAAAGTGCCTCACCGCTGCAGGACTACTCTACCTATGATTGCATCCAGGAGAGGAAGCAGCTGCTCTTGGCAGTGATGCTGCAGTGGGTACTAGAGTCAGAACAAGGTGGGATCAATCGGAATTATCTGCTGCTGCTCACTTCCTCCACTTACTAGTCTTCCCACCCCATCTTTGCTCCTCATCCCTTCCCTTGTCATCTACTACGAGCTTCTCATTTGGTGGAAAGAAAAAGTCTATTTGTCTATGCAGCTGAATATCCTTGAGCTGTTTTTGTTCATGTCTGTAAGTCTCATTGATTTAATTTTTAATTGTTTTTTGAGCATGCTTATTTACAGTTTAAGCTTTGTTCAGGTTCAATTGCTGCAGTGAAGTTACTGGGGGAATGAAAATAACTTTGAGTGACTTTCTAATTTCTTTACTAAGTAAGAAACTGCTATTGAAGTCTGCATGTAATTTCCTTTTCATGTTCCATAGCATCTGTGCATCTTTTTCTTCTGCAGCTGAAATGGACTAACTAAATTTCAATGGTCAGTGAAGTAAGATTTTTTCACATTTTATATATATATATAATATATAGTTACTGTTTATTTTGTTCAGAAAGTTCTCTGTCGTCTAACCTCTCTCTGTCCAAGTGTTCCATGCTGTGCCATAATATTGGTAAAGAGGACTGAGATCCGTTTTTAAAGCCAATTGTATTTTTAGTACTGCTGTTTCACTTGTAAACAAAAATTAAAGAAAAAATTAATCAACAAAAATTTTCAATAAAGAAAAAATTTTACTCTCAAAAAAATTGATTAAATGTACATATTTTATGATCTTAACAGAGAATTTCATAGGATTACTGCTGACTGAAAATTATATACATTATTTGAAAAACTCTTTTGGAACTTCACTTTTCTTACAGAATTGCTTGCTCTATCCAAGAAGAATCTTCATGCATACGGTAAATAGGTTTTTACAGTCATTGTAGCCATGAAGGGTATCTTATAGTGTAATTTAAAAATAGTTTATTTTTCTAGAATGTATGACCAAATTTCCCATAAAAATCAAAGGGAAATAAAAGGCAACATGACTGACCAATGAGAAGAATTTTATAGAAGTAAGATAGTGTTTTATTGTATTACACTGAACATGTTTGTACATAGTAAAACAAAAAAGTTTTTCCCAATTACAGGAAATTTTCAAGACTTCAGAAAATTTTGTTTTCTGCATAAGAAATAATGACTACAATTTCGACTTTCCATAAACAAAGATGAAATGAAAAAGTGAAACTCTTCGCCTGGAATACTTAAAAGGCTTTAACTTGCCTCACAACAGAAAAAAGGATTTTTTAATAAAAAAATCCTCCAATATACATACAGATTTTTTTAAAACACATCAATAAAGAATATTTTTCAATTTTTTTCTTTTAAAATTTGAGTCAAGAATTTAATGGAAATAGGCTATCTTCTGAGAAAATTTTATTATCAATAATGCATTTATACCATAAGGAGAAGCTGTTAACAGCAGGAACAGACACATCATGCTTACAAAGATCTCTGTTGTGATTGTAATTAACGTATTTTTTGGCAGATGTAGAGAAATCCTTGTACTTGTGCTTCTCTTTCATACGATAGCCCATTTCTCCTCACTGTCTTTTTCTACATGGCATATTGGAGAAGACTGGTATTGCAAATCTGAAGAACTGGAGCAAGATGGACTGGAAAATGAGAACTACACTAAGTAATATTTGATTCTTATTATTCTGCTGGGGAAAATGAATGCTCCAGTGCTCAAATAATTTCTGGTTAATTTTCCAAAACCAACATTTATTTTTAGTTAAAAAAAAAACCCCACTTTTTTTTTTTTTTGTTTGTTTCGTTTTATTGTTTTATTCCCGTTAAACACTTGTGCATGTAACAGTCTTGCTCACAGGGCAAACCTGAAAACAGTGTTTCTGTGATCAGCATAGATGGAGAAATGTTCTGTATTTTCCCAAATGCTTATACAATTATCATTGTGGACTCCCAGAACTTTTTTGATGATTCAGTATTGATGTCATTTAGACTTCTGCTTTTACCTTCTTTTAAAATAAGAAATGCATTGAAGTCCAACAGTCAGAGTCTATGAATTTGTATCTTAAATCTTCTAACTCAGAAGATTTTCTCATCTGGTAGCAAATTTTCTTCCAAGGCTCAATTTAAATACCTCCTGCCTGGCATAAGCATATTGATGTGGAATTGCTAGGTGGAAATTTCAGAGACGAATACCACAATAAATCAGTGTCACATATCATAGAATTGTGGAATCATTGAGGCTGAAAAAGAGCTTTAAGATCACAGAGTCCAACCATTAACCTATCACTGACAAGTTCACCACTAAACCATGTAGATAAGCGCTACATCTACACATCTTTTAAATACCTGCAGGGACGGTGACTCAACCACTTCCCTGGGAAATCCTGTTCCAATGCTTTACACCCCTATCCAAGAAGAAATTTTTCCTATTATCCATTCTTAACCACCCCTAGCACAATCTGAGGCTTTTTCCTCTTGTCCTGTCATTTCTTACTTGGGAGAAGGGACAAACCCTCACCTGGCTACAATGCTCTTTCAAGTAGTTGAGGACAGCTCCAATAAGAGCTAAACAACCCCAGCTCCCTCAGACACTTCTCATAGGACTTGCTAAGAACTTGACCATTCATCAGCTTTGTTGCCCTTGTCTGGACAAATTCCAGTACCTCAATGCCTTTGTTGTCCTCACATTCGTAACTTCCAGTCAACTGACACCCCTGCAGTTAGCCAGAACTGCTGGTAAATGGTAGAAAGTGGCTTGGAGATCATTTCTCCCAGCTCCCTCAGTGACCTTGAGTGGACCCTGTCTGGCCCCATAGATTTGTGTGTGTTGAAGTGGTGCAGTTGGTCTCTGACCATTTCCCTTGGATAACTGGGGTTTCATTCTGCTCCCCATCCATCTTCCAACTCGATGGGCTGGGTACCCTGAGAAAAAATTGTTGACTATTAAATACTGAGGCAAAGAAGTCATGAAATACCTCAGCCTCTTTCTTATTCCTTGTCAATGTTTCTCCCTACATTCAATAAAACATGGAGATTGTCCTTAGCCCTCTTTTTGCTGCTCATGTATTTGTAGAAACATTTTTTATTGTCTTTAACAGCAGTAACCAGATTAAGTTCTAGTTGGGCTTTGGCCCTTTTAATTTTCTTCATGCACAACCTCACATCATCCTTGCAGTCCTCCTAAATCACTTATCTGCCCCTTTTTTTAAGAGTCCATTAACTCTTCCTGTTGTGTGAAGTTCCAGACAAAGCTCTGTTCACACAAAAGCTCTGTTCACCCAGGCCAGTCGTCTTCTGCATGGGATAGTCTTTTCGCACGTGGGGATGTCCTGCACCTTTAGGATTTGCTTCTTTAAGCACATCAAGCCTTCCTGGACCCATTTGCCCTTCAGGACTCCATATATGCTATAGTATAGTCTCTTTGCTCCTTTTGAAATAAATAAAGTACACATCCAAGGCGGTGTTTTATTTTGTTTTATTATAATTGCTATAAAGTGCTTTTGTGCAAAATTATTTTCTGTTGGATAATACTATCATATAAGCTCTCTAGATATAAACATATATGCAAATCCCACTACATTTCTAAAATTAGGTTATGAGATCAGAATAAAATTGAAATCTTATTCTTTAGCACTGGCATCAGCTTCATATTCTGTAAAATAAATCAGAATCTGGCAACTTGTCTAAAACATAAAAATACAATTGAATACTAATGTCAGTTATTTTTCTCCTGAGAATATGTTTTCAGGCATTGAATATATTTATGTATATGCACAGAACTATATACACTTTTACAGCTGCACAAGAATGTTATAAAGTACCTTAATTTTTAATTTCTTATCTTTAACAGAAGAATAATGTAGTTTTGACTGTTCTGTCTTATCATGAAAACATGATGAAATTATTGCAATTATAAAGGCAATTTAGCAAAGAAAAACATCTAAAAAGCAGATGACATTCTAGGCTATATCATTCAAGCTATTTCCAGTAGACAAATGGAGATGTGATTGAACCGTGATTGTGCAAGCTTCAGCTGGAATTTATATTCTTTTCCGCAAAACAAAAATGACATCAACTGCAAGGGAAATGACTACATTAGTAGCATTGGAAAACTTATCAAATGAAAAGAAACGGAAAAAAACTTTGGCTCATCTAGTTTACCAAAAGGAACGTTCTCTCCAAAACCATGGAGGTAAATACCAAGACATCAGAAGTTCTAAACAGCAGTATTGGTTATAATAAATGTTATCCTCAAACTGAAAAAAAAAGTAAATATACTAGCCTGAAAGTTAGAAAAAAGGGTTCTAAGCCCTACAGGAGTAAAACTTCATCATATCAGTCCAACAACAGGAGGGAAAATTAGAACTCTCTGCAGTACTTATCTTCATAAATGTTCATTTATATAACATGGCTTTCTGTCATAATAGGTACCTATGAACAGCAATGCAGGAGGCCAATTAAATTCTATGCCCTATGTTCCAAATATGAAACGGCAAAAATGTTTATCTATTATTGCCTGTTACAGCCCATCAGCTGCAGGTTCATAAAAATATGTCTCTCACAAGCGACATGCTGTAGTTTGGAATGACAAGTTTTTACTGCAGTCTCAAGCAGTGGGAGTGAATTTCACAGTACTTGAAAGAAATTAGGCATATTTGAAGAAAAGGAAAAGAAATTGATCCAGGATAAAATTCTCTTAAAATCTGTTTGTGTGGTACAAAATTAACACTAGGTAGTACAGAGATTCTCAAGCATTTTTCAAAATCACCTATAACTATCTATTCTAGTTCAGTTTTCTATTAAATAATTTCAGTATACTTTCTAAAAAATATTAAGTAAATTATCATGCGTGAATCCCTCACCCTTTTGTCATATGAAAATACTGTTAAAATATGTTATTTTTTCATTTAATTTGCTTATGTAGTTTTGCTACTGAGTCCTTACATCTTGCAGTCTTCAATCGAGAGCAGATGAAGTTTTAGCTCCCATTTTAACCGCTCTTGCTATTTAACTCTTTCATTGCATATGAGGAGGGAATCTATCAACCACAGACTATGTGTAGAAATCAGTTTTTTTCAAGGTGAAAACATCTAATTTTTTTACATGAAAATGAAAGAAAATTAACCTTCTATCCCAATATGATTTCTGTTTATTGGAAGATTTGGAACTGAAAAAGGATAAAAATTAATATCAATCAGAAAGTGAGGAATACTTTAAACACTTAGCTTTAAACACTTGTTTTCACTCTGGATTTAGGAACTGACTAAACAATCTGACATATGCCAAAAAAGCACTAAGGGCATGAGCAATGCACATGTTACCTTCTACAGAGTTTGGAAAATTTTTAAGTTTTTACATAGACTTTTCATTTTAACTTATGTTTTTAAAGCTTGAAAACTAAAGTATTGAAGTTTGTGTCAAACAAAAGTATTTGTTCAATAGTGATAAACAATTGTTCATTATTAAAGGAAATGCTCCATGTGTCAAAAAGGGTAGCAGGTTTTTTTACGTAATTTTGCACAACTTAAGTACAAAATTTTCTGGTATGGTGAACAAAAATGAGAGTCATTTATTTACATATGCAAAACCAAAACCAGCATGGCAAGATACACTTACTAGATATTCACAGCAGATTTTTATACTATGAGAACATATCATACCCTGTACTTCTGTGTTATATTGAACTGTACGAATTGCAGATTATGTCCAGCTGCACAACAGAAAGAAGTTAATAGGCAGATTTTATGCTGATGATACAAACTTCCTGGGTGGTTGTTTTTAAACAACAACATTTAACTTGAGTAAAATGTTTGTTTTAAGTTTCCCCACTTATCTGCATATGCTATTTTTCTATAATGCACTTGGAGATGCTGCAGAGAAGCATAATTGTTACTGGTTTAGTTATATTGTTGCTTAGTCTGATGCAAAGTACAGTTTTTAACAAGAACAATATTATTTGTACATCATACAGCTACCAAAAGGTAAGAGATCTTATGCCTTAACAGTAGGTTCAGCTTTGTGAATGTCTCAGTGATTTTCTTTCTCAGTGAGTAATAGGATCTATTTCATGATCAGCTCTGAAAATGTATAAGGCGATCACAGCTTTTTTCCCTTTTGCTGGAAAGGTGAATTATGTACTTTGCTAGAACTAAAGCTTATACAGCTATGATTTCTTCTTATTCCCTGCTGGTTATCTTAGTACATTCTGCTCTGGGCTCTCAGCACTATGCATATCTGGTTGTGTCATGTTTGCTAAAGGTGGTAGTATCACCTCTGAGTGTGATCTAGGTTGTGCTTAGAATGAGATAGTATAGATTAAACCAACTGTTATTTAGAACATGGTGAACTCATTTATGTCTATCTCCAAACCAACCACAACTTTCCTTGCTCTTTAGTTTAAAAAAAAGTAGGGGACATAAAATTTATCGCTACATGAAACATTTTAGGAGATGTAATACATAGAGTTAGGGGAAACATGCATTTATTAGTGCCCCCAGGTGAAGATTACCTGCTCAGAGAATGTTAGAAAAAGCTAAGCTGTGTAGCTGGAAGTAATTAACACACTAAATAATTGTCAGATGTCCACAGCATGAGTACTTCACTTAGTTTTGGGCCTCCCTGTAATATAGAGACATTCTCTTATGAAGTCAGGCTGAGAGAGTTGGTGTTGTTCAGTCTGGAGAAGAGAAGGCTCTGGGGAAACTTTATTGTGGCTTTTAACTATTTAAAGGGGGCTTATATGAAAGACAGAAGAAGGCTTTTTACTAGGGTGTGGAAAGGACAAGGAATAATTGTTTTAAACTGAGAGGAGATTTAGATTGGAAATTCTTTACTATGAGGAGGATGAAACACTGGAATAGGTTGCCCAGAGGTACTGTGACTGTCACATCTTTGGAAGTGTTCAAGGTTAGGTTAGATGGGGCTTTGAACAACCTGGTTCTCTTTGTTAACTCATTCTCTGATTCTTACTCACAGGCTTTCAACCTCCTCGTGGCTACTCTTCAGAGACAACTTTTCACATTCAATCCACTTCTTGATGTAGCTCTTCGCTTCTCCTTCCCTGTGTCTTCTGAACAGTCTGTAGCCATTGATACCTGTACTCCAGTCACGGGACTCATCTCACCAAGCTTTGGTAATAAGGTCATAATTTTTAGCAACATGTGGCTTCCAATTCCTCTTGCTTGTTGCCCATGCTGAGTACATTGAGCAAAGGAGCAAAGGCTCCTCAGCTGGGCTGTTGTCTGTGTCACCTTCATAGAGGAATACCCCTTAATTCTTTTGAGATATTTCTCTGGTGCTTCCATGTTGGCTTCTGTTACCTCAGGAATCCCTGGATCATCTCCATAAGACTGCGAGTGTTCTCCGGTGTGGCCAATACAGTTCAGAGTCACAGGCAGAGGACTCTTGCTAGCACCCAGTCCCCTCTAACTTTGCATCTCATCCCCCAGCTTTCCAGGGCAAGCCTAATATTGTTCCTCTCCCTCATATAGAATAACATTTAGTTTAAAGCTCTGACAATGAGCTCCTCTAGCTCCCAAGCAAAGACTCTCCTCCTCCCTGAGTCCCATCTGGTGCCAGCATGCCTGGTGCTGCATAGACCATTCATTCCATTGTCAAAACCCCCAGCATTTTGGTGGTGACAGCAGTCATGGATCTATGTATTAATATTCAGCCCATCTGTTTCTTCCAATGTTTCTGCCTTCAACTGGAAGTATAGAAGAAAATATATCTTGTGCACCAGATTCTGTTATCAAATACCCCAAGGCCCTGAAGTGCTTTTTGATTGCCCTTGGACTACATGTAGCTACTTCATCAACTCCTACATGAAGGATCAGTAGCTGATAGCAGTCTGAGGACCACACCAAGCTAAGAAGTTTCCTGGTGACATCCTTAACCCAGGCCCCATGGAAGCAGCAGATCTCCTAATGGGTTGGGCCCGGTTGGCATATCGGGCCTTCTGTTCTCTCTGCCCATATCAGGGGGCTGAAACAGAATGATCTTAGAAGGTCTCTTCCAACCCAAACCATTCTATGATTCTGTGATCAGTGGGACAAAGATCATCACAAAAGCACAGTGATGTCTGGATGCTGAAACTCTTGCCCTGTGAGGGAGGCCTGAGGAAGCTGAGCTGCTTCAGCTTGGAGTAAAGATGACTTCTGGTAGACCACACAGGAGCCCACCAGAACCTATTGGAAGGTTATCAAGAAGTTAGAGCCAGCATCTTCACAGTGAGGCATGGCAGAAAGATTTTTGTCCAGCAGCAGAAGGCAATGTCATTTCTGTTGTTCCATCTTTCCTTTTTCACAGTCTCAGACTGACTCCTCAGTCCTGTTGGCTGAACACATCAATTGCCCTTTACTGCACACAGTTTTAAACTAGTAGAGAAGTAAAATTCTTGTCTTCTGTTCTTTGAAGATAGTAGATAAGTGAGAGGAAGGTTATCTAGTGCTCTGAGAAAAAGAAGTAAGATTTTAATGTACATTGAACCATGTGAAATCTGTATGTTAAACATGTGAAACCAGTCCAAAAAAATGGAGGACAAGTATTTCAGTAATCATATATGTTAACAAGAAGGTATGCCTCAATAGGCCATTGTAAATGGATTTATCTTATTCTAAATGCTTCATGCCCTAGCATACTTCATCAGTGTGTTCCGCCTGGAAAATGAAATATATATTGATAGAACTATTACTTGTGATTTCTTTTAGTAAAAGTTGACTAACATAAAAAAAAAGAAATTCCTAATTGAATCAACCACATCTGGATGCCTACTTTGCTGTCTACTTAGCATTTATAACTAATGACAAGAATTTTTTCAAGGATACATACTCAGCTTGAATTAATACATGATCTGGTCCCTAATAATCAATCAAGAAATAAAGAATTTGTGGTGCTAAGTATTTATGGTCTAAAAAATCTCGTTGCTCTAGGAAATCTAGCTTAGGACAAAAATGTAATAGTGAGTTTTTCAAATACATGGAGCAAAACCAAAGTAGATCAGAAAATAACATGATCTGCTGATGCTGTGTTTGGGTTTGGTTTTTTCTCAAAGTTGATTCCCTGAATCTGCAAGATTCAAGAGATCAACAAGAAGCTGGTGCCAACAACTTATTCAGAGCAGCAGATGCAAATAGAGTGTATCCTGAATGTATTTTTGCTAAAGCTACTCTATAAAATTATTATTATTTTATCCTTCAAGCAATTTATATCAGGATGAGCATTGTTACGGTGTTATCACACTGAGAATTTTGACTACCTAATAATTTAATTGCACCAATTGAAGAAAAAAGCAGTACGTAAAGGGTTTTCAGTCAATTTGAATCTGAAAACAGAATGTTTTTCTGAACATCAAATCAAATAAAATCAGGTAGATAAGCATTATTTTAAATAAGAACTAAAACAAAAAAAAATGAAGGTCTCAGGAATAAACAATATACAAAGAAATAGAAACTTTAGGATAACATATTCAGTGCTGGCATTGATGTGAGTATATTAAAATTAATATTCTCATAATTCAAAACTAAACAAAGGGTCTTTGTATCATCATTAGAATCAGTGGACTATAATACTGGGTCAAATTACTTGAGGGCAAGATTTAATTGAAGTTCTAATGTTAATTTAAAGAAATGAAATTTTTTAAAGGCTTAGTAAATTTGGACAAGCATAGCTTTGTTCGTGGTCAAGAGTATTAATGTGTGAGGGATGAAAAGCAGGAGGGAAAAATGTATTCTAATTTAACTGACAAACGGAAAGAGATTATTAGTATTTCAAAATCAAAAATAACAGTCCTAAAGATGTTAACAACAAGGAATATTTTCTGATTAGCTATTAAACTGTCTCCACACTGCTCTAATATACTGTTTGAAATTATCTTAAAGAACTTCTGGTCAAAAGCAGCTAAAGCAAACTAATTCTGAGATGAAATTATGTGTCTTGTCAAATATGGCAAAAATGCAGCTTCTATATTTCTTGTATTTCTAGTCAAATATTGGAAACATCTGAATCAGCTGACGACAGAATAACAAGGGCAATGCCCCTTCTGTGTCTCCTCACCTGGTTTTTTTCCCCTTCTCCCATATGAAGTAAGATAGCTGTGAAACTGTAAGCTGCAGAGAGGCTGCTCAGGCCAAGCCAGGAGAGCAGTCATGTTTTTCTCTGCTTTAGTAGGACACCTTCTGCAGCCAGATTTAGCTAGGTCAGATTACTTGTGTGTGAGCTGAAATTACACTTTGGGCTGGCATTGTACCATAATCCTGAATAGATTAGCCAAGTTGTTAAAGAAGCTGCACTTGTAATTTGCACCACTTAACCTGTGTCTTCTTCATAGTGAGATCACCCTGTGATGATAGGGCTGAAATTCAGGCTCTGTCTCAAAGCACTGATGTCTGGGTGTTCACAGACAGGAGTATGTATGGTACCCAAGTGAGCCATGAGAGTCAATACACCACCAACCAAATGGAGCCAAGAGGCATTCAGCTGAGCAGACGCAGGTGTCATCAATAGATACCTGCACACAAGAGAATAATTCCTTCCAGTAGTTGAAGGGAGCCTACAGGGAAGCCAGAGAAGGGACTCTTTGTTCAGAACTCCAGATACAGGACAAGAATTAATGGGTACAAACTAAAGGAGGGGAAATTTAGGCTGGGTATTAGAAAGGAATTATTTACTGTGAGGGTTGGTAAGAAGAAACCGGAATGGGTTGCCCGGGGAGGTTGTGAATGCCCCAAACCTGGCAGTGTTCAAAGCCAGTTAGGACAAGGCCTTGAGCAATCTGGTCTAGTGGGAGGTGTCCCTGCCCATGCCAGCAAAGCTGGAACTAGATAATCTTTATGGTCCCTTCCAATCCTTGACGTTCTATGATTCTTATATTTTGGAAAATGAGTCTACTGAATTCCATTAACCCCAGTCCTAATAGCACCAACATGAATATAAACCAGCTAATGATCCTGGCCACAAAGAAGGGAAAATGATCCTGTTACCATATGGCCTAGACCCACCATATTTTAGGCAACCATATCACATGAAGCTATTCTTAACCTGGACAGACTCTTTTGATTCCTTGCCATACTCTTCCCATTAGTTCTTATAGAACCATTATTTTTGCTTGTCTGTTCTGTTCACTTTGTTATGGTCCATGGAGATAAAATTACTCTTTTTTTTTTTTTTTTTTCATGCTACTAATAGCAGCCAATGTTAAAATAATTGCTACTTTTTGAGTTTTTAAAAAAAGGTATGTTTTTCAGAGAGGGAGTTACTTCTTAATACCTTTTGTAGTTATTTAACCTGTTTGCTTCAATGTTTTTGCTGTAATACTTTAAAAACCACTCTAGACTTGTAGAAACTGTGACTGAAATTTGGCATTTTATGGGGCATAGAATCCATTCTGTCTGGATGGTGGCTCATTAACAAATTCCAGACAGTAATTCATAGTTAGATCATTTGATATGACTTAATTATATTTTGGTTAAAATAATTTGAAAAAAAATTCTAGTTAGCATCAGGTCTGAAGAAAAGTTATTTAGGTTCAAAAAACTGAAAGAATACAAGTTAGAAAAACAAATCCCATTATATCTAAGTCATAAGGGCTTATTTGTTTAAAATGCTTCCCAGGTTTACAAATTCAAAGGAAGTATATACATTTAAATTAACAACACTGAAATAGGACCATCACTTGAAGGCAGTATCTGAATAGGAAAACAAAAACAAAAAATCCTGATTTTGATAGGGAGACAAGAATAAGTGAAGATACAGATAAATAATGAGCAATTTGAGTTGCTGAAACCCACTCTCATTTCTCTCTGTATGCTAAAGGCAGCTGGAGGAAGGTATAAGCTTTTTTCAGTGCATGGTTTGATTTTGCTTCCCTACTTTGCTGTCTTGGCATACTGCTTTGTAGTAATACAGCCAGTCATTAATAACATAAAGCATGCTTTACAAGTGGTTTTTTTGCAATATAGACATTTACAAAAGAATTACAGATGGGAAAGTATACCTAATGGGATTTCTTCTTCATTATAAAATTATCCCAATCTTAGCATTTTGCAATCACATCATTATGATTGTAGAACACATGGGAAAATCAAGTGTAGCTATTATGACAGCAATCCTTGCTAACATTAGCTTGTTCAGACCCAAACTGATGGATTGTCTCACTACCTAAGAAACACCTTCATGAAAACATTTACTGTAGTAAATTATTAGACAGAATTTCTCCTCACTACCTGTGCAATTTGATAAAAAATATATTCAGTAGAGGTAGCTGCTAGCTAAGATTCCATTACCTCACAGCTGCTGTTACATTTAACATTTCAGGTTCAGTAGTAGCAAAACCTTCTGGAGGTGAATAAATCTATCACGGTGCAAACTCTTCCTCTTTGTCCAATGGATTTATATTATACCCATGAAATTTTAGGCCTCTACAGCTATCATGGTCCGTCCTGTTGAAAACAGTATCAAGCATGTTGGCATTCAGATATCTATGAACATAATGTCTCTTTACTGGTATATGCAGTTTTCTACCTGCTTCCTTTGTCCTCTCTACCTAGCAGTACTGGGATATCTAGCTTTTGATGGGTGGGGACAAAATGAAATGCTTTCTCTACTTTCTTTTTTTCCTGTCATTGTTTTCCAAACCTTTTAAATAAAAAGCAATCTGCTAAAGCCTGATTTCAAGTAGCTTTTTGGAGTCTGAATTCACATTAACATAATGCCTGGAAAATCACAATATTCCGTGAAAATGTGAGGTTTCAGTACCATTCACTGTCTGGGAGTAGCCAGAAAGAGGTACGGATTTTCCACAAGCCTAGAAACCTTTATGCTCAGTTAGTCTTATCTGTAAGGTTTATCTGGCTGCCATGAAGTAGCTGTGTATCTCAATAACAAGTTTCTGAGTCCAATACATGATGGAGAGGATCTAATCTTCCATACCTGCAGAGGAAGGATTGAATTTCAGAATTTCTTCTTGGAAAGGGTTTTTAAGCATTGGAATGGACTGCCCGGGGAGGGGTGGAGAAACAGCTGATCATGGCACTTGGTGCTATGGTCGAGTTGACAAAGTGGTAATCGGTCAAACCTTGAGCTAGGGCACTGGAGATGAGCAATGGTGTTTCTGGGCTCCCAGCTCCTCACCTGAATCCCTCTTGGAGAAGTATTTTTCGCAAGGGCATGGAGTGACAAGACAAGTGGGAATGGCCTCAAACCAACAGAGGGCAGGGTTAGATGTTAGGATGATTCTTTACAACAAGGTTTGTGACATGCTGGAACAAGTTTTTCAGAGAGGTTGTGGACTCCCCATCCATGAAGGTGTTCAAGAACAGGCTGGATGGAGCTCTGAATAGCCTAGGCTAGTGGAAGGTGTCCCTGTCTGTGGGGATTGGAACCAGATGATCTCTAAGGTCCCATCCAACCCAAACCATTCTGTGATTCTGCGATCTTAGCAGTCTTTGCCAGCCTAAGTGATTCTGTGATTCTAGCAGGAGCTGCACAATGCAAATTGTCAATCATGATTTTTATTAAGCACACTCTCAGATATCCTCTCATGTCCCCCCTCATGTCCATGATATAACTCATTAAGCAGGTAGATGGGTCATAAAGACAGTCAATGGAGACCTGCAACGGATGTACCATTGAAGCTACTGCCCTCTCTCCAGAGCAGCAGCTGGTCCTTCTCAGCAACATACACAACAAGGAAAAAGGACAGCACCATGATTGTGGTCTTTACTAGTGCCTCTGGAGAACTCCAGTTTCCCGCCTCTGTCACAGACCTTTGGCAGCAGCAAGCCTGTTTATACATTTTGTCCTGAGTTTTTCTAGCTAACAATTTGTGTATAATAAAATTTACTGAACAACCAACCCATATTGTTTTAATACATCTATTAGAATGTTAAGGAACTCCAATGTTGTGGTGATGGAAGACCATAAAAAAGTCAAAGCAGTTGCTTTGTTTCATCATAAACAAATATAGGGATTCTTTTAGCAGTCTGCCCAATGTCAACACTTCAAATCTTGTTAGCTTCACGTTCACATCTTTTTTTCTCTTGTACTAAATCTTTTATCTCAGTTTTTCTTAGCTTTGATTATTCAATAGAGCAGAAACTGAATTCCTGTAATGAAACCTGAAATCATGAGTATGAGGCAGAAAATCAAACTTGACATCATTACGTAAGGTACATAAGAAAGCAAATTTTATGCAGCCAGGCAATTCCAGATGAGCAAACTTAAACCAGCATTTTAATACCATAGACATGTCTTATTCAGTGCAATAGACTTACACGGGATTATTCTTATCCACCCAGAGGTCATCTGGCTTGCTGTCATAATTGCTACATGAGTACCTTTACCACATGGCAGTTCATGCCTTGTAGCAAGGAAAGCTTTGATCAGAATCCCTGGAACCAGTGCTCCATAAGTCATTTTCTCTCCTCTCAAAGGGAGTTCTAAAGAGTTTATCAACCCATATGCTTTAACTGCTTAATTCTATGAGCTATACAGGACCTTTTCCTTTCTAAAAGATGCTGATAATGATGATTATTAGTAATAAATATGTTATTGTGCATATCACAGTATCTTCAGTCATATATTGTTACATGTGTTATTAAAGCATGGTATACACAAATCCTATACCACTCTGAAAAGCAAATCCACATAGGCAGATGGACCTATTATTTCCATTTCTACAGAAAAGATAGGCTACAAGATTATATAGTTTACCAGAATCACAAAATAAACTAAAACAAGATGGACTGTCTGTGGTTATCAGTAGTTTTCCTGATGTTTCAGTCCCTTGCATATACTGAAATATTGTTCTGTCTCTCTAAAAACAAGCCACTTGCACTTATCTTTGGGAAGGCAGCAAAATTTCATTCTTTTTTACCTCTTTTTTCTTTTTAAACTGATATTTGCATGTATGGAATCCATTATCATTCATAATATTTAGTTTAACAAACTTGACCAATTAATTATGCTGTGTCTCTGGAATGGTGCTGCACTTTCAGTATGAAAATTCAGCCCGTGGCTTGCTGTGATTATTCTCCATCTAGCTCTAACACAAATTCATTCCTGTTTTTTTTTTCTATTTTATCATGATATAAATTGAAAGACTTGCCTTCTACCATCCTGGTGGAAGAAACAATTCTGTCAGACTATAAAATTTTTTCATCAAAGCCAATTACCCCCTCAAGACCCATGGTACTCTTTGTAGATGTAAATGACCTTGTGGCTTTTGTTTTTACCTGTAGCTCTCTTTTACACCTGATATAATTACTGGGTTTTTTATTTGAAGTTTTGAAGGTAATGATTGTAACTTCACAGATAATTATTTGATGGATAGTGTGCCTATTCAGTCTGCACAGAGAATATGTTTCTACACGATTTATGTCACTTAGCAGTGCATTATACTGCTTTGCGTGACTGATTGAACTCAAACTTTGTAAGAATGAGCAGCTGCATGCTATAGGAAAAAGCAAATTCCAAGCCAACGAGTAAGTTCTTGGATATTCTCACAGATCGTTGCATTCTTTTTGTGTCTGAAGAAATCAAAAAGAATAGTCCTTTTATTATGAACTCGTGGCGGAACTATAAAAAAAACCAACTATATCTTCTACTTTGTTCATCCAGCTACTAGCTACTTATAGAAGTCTCATACTTTTTCTTATTCAGCTTTGTTACCAGATGACTTATGTTTGATTATTTTTCCGATTGTCAGCAGTCAGCTTAGCAGGAATCTCATCTCTTTTGTAACTAATTCATATGGTCTGTATAGCAATACTGCCTAAATACCTGCAGAACTCTAAACCATGACTTTTTGCAATCCCTAGCAAAAACACAGACTGGGAACTGACTGGCTGGGGATCAGCTTTCAGAAAAGGCCCCAGGGGTTCTGACTGACAGCAGGCTGGGAATGAGCCAGCAGGTAGCATGTCTGCATGAATCTTTCATCTGGAAGCAAGGGAGGTCAATACTGAGCCATATTAATAGGAGAACAGTCAGAAGCTCAAGGGAAGAGATTATCTCCTCTGGTCAACATCTGTTTGACTTCATATAGAGTTTTGCTCTCCCGTCCCCACCTCAGTATGAGAAAGACGTGGATAAATTCATGTGAGTTCAGTGTAGGGTCACCAGGATAGGACAGACAGGGGCCAAAGTACTTTCAGCAATGAAGAGAGGTTGAGGGAACTGGGTTCGTCAGCTGAGAGAAGAGCCCAACAACCTTCTCCCCTACCTGTGGGAGCAGGTTCTTTGCAGAGTGTGCAGTGGGAGGGTGAAAGACAATGGGCATGAAACAAGGCAAGTTCAGCTTGATATAAGAGGAATTTTTTTCCCATGAGGACAGACAGGCAGTGGAACCAGTCACCCAGAGAATTTGTACAGTCTTTTTCCATCCTTCAGGGTTTTAAAGACCCATCTACATAGCTCTGAGCTGTCTCATCTCATAGCTGGCCTTCCTTTGAGCCAGCAGTTATCCTAGAAAAAACTTCAAGTTGCTCTTGAATTATCCAGTGATTCTAACCTGGAGTAACGACTCCATGGATTGAAAGCTGAGAAGGTAGTAAATCCACACGAACTATGGCAACAAGGAACTTGTGGCAGACCTTGAGGGCAAAGCACTGACTGGGTGACAATAAATTTCATCTCTTTCAGCCTGTTTGCACTTGTGCAAGGAACCTATGTCTGCTCTGCTTGCATTCAGGCTAAATTATTTCAGTATTGTGAACAATGGAAACTCACCAATCAAAAGATTCTGCAATGCGTTAAAAGTGATTTCAGCTATAACAAGCTATCTTTTTACAATAAATCAGGGTAGGAAAATTCAGGTAGCAGTTTTAGTGTCTTCCTGCCCATTATTATAGTTTAAAGAATTGATGGATACTTGTCCAGTGTTTCTGTTGCAATGCCACACCACTGACTAGGCCTTGCAGTCAAACTATTGACATCAATCAGTGTTAGTGAAGTTCAAACTCATCTACTAGATACATCCACAGGACTTTTGACAAACAAGTCCGTATGTTTACTTAGATGAAACATGATTTACATTAAAGGAAAAAAAAAAAGAGAGAAGGTCTATAACACATTGGGATTTTCCAAGAAAATAGCCTTGTATTATGCATGCAGAAAGCAGGTAAAATGGTCTGTCTGTTAAATACTAAAAAGTATGCAAAAAATCCCCATCTTTTTGATTCTACAACACTTTGAATATTAATTCACAGTGGAAAAATCAATTTAAACTCACAAGATCAAGAATATTGTTAATATTTCTTTAACATGACTTTTTTCATTTTCTCAGGAACAAAAAATTTGCTTTTTTCTTACTACATTGGCAGACCTTTCCTTTGAAAAATTTGTACTCAGACGTGACAAAGTTACTTAAAACAACATGCATGCATGAATTCAGCATAAATGTCTAGATCTAATGGTCTAAATAGTGCCTCAAGATGCATAAAAATGTTATTTTCAGAGGACAAAACTTTTTTCTAGTTGTAGATCAACTACATGAAGAAGTACTTGTTCAAAATAGAACTTGTAATGCTCCCTGTCACCCAAATCAGGAATCAGAGTTTGATTTATTGTTTCACTTACTTTCTTTAGATAAACTAGGTGAAATAAACATAATTACACCAAGTTTAAACTGATTTTACTTAGCAAAGACTATAAAATTCAGGCCGCGGATCCCCTCCAAGTCTTTACGTGCATGTGTGCAAAGACATTTATTTGAATCAGAGGTGGAAAGTAGTGGTAGTCATGTTCCCTGGTTTTATTGATAGTTAATTTTACTGGCTTCACTGTATTTGAAAAAGTCTCAACAGATATCTTCAACAGCAGAATGGTCCAGCACACATTCTCACCTCCCAGAAAAATGCTCTAACACCCAAGAGACAAACTAGGCTGGGATGTAAAGGACATTTTCTTCACTCTTATTTGATATAGGCTGCTACTCAACAGAGAGTGTTAAATTAAATAAGGAAGAGTGTGTCTCTGAGTATGAAAAGGGGGCTTATTTTGTGTTACAGTGTTATCTGATAAAATACATCTATTTGCAGTCTTGGATGCAGATGTAGACATTACCTTTCTTCTTGTCTCCTTCACCTGTGCTATGGCTGTTGAATGGACGCCTAATGGCACACGGGGCATTCAGGACACATTTTCTTTCGTACATGTAGACTTGCAGATCCATTTCTGAAACTAGTGTGACTCCAGGCTGCATGCTATTGTAACCACCTCACTTGGGATTGTGAATTCCACTATTATGACCAAGCTTAGCTGCCTTTCTTGTCTGCTTGGCCTTGATTTTGATCATATTCTGCAGCCTTTTGTCATCTGAAAAAACATTCTTACACCATGAATGCATGGATATGACAAATGTGCTGTGGTAAGTCTGTCTACTGTTGATACTCCCTGCTCCAAAATAATTTTCAGCTTGGAACAGTCTAAGAAGTAAGCAGCAGTCCAAGAAATATTTCACAAGAAATATCCGGATTTTTAGGTTACACTGGTATATGCGTACCACATAAGCTTCATGCATTTGTAGGATCTTAATAAGTTCACAAACAGACCCATAAAACTAGCTAGTGTAGAAGGTGGTTGGATTTAGTGATCAAATAGCAACCTAATAGTCCTGTCTTCCTGAAGTCAGATGGGGGGAATAACAATTTCTGTGTCACAGAAAGACAAGCATTTGATCAGAAAACTTTTAATTTGGACTCTTTTTGACAGTAAACAATAAGCACAAATCCAGCCATTGCTGCTTGTTTCAACCTATCTCAGGATCATCCAGTTCTATTAATGTACCACAGTCATGAATGATGACACTGAAGAGTGCTATCTGCAAGAGAAAAAACTAAGTAAAGCTGTGTTAAAAATGTGTTTTACAGATTAAAGAGCGTTTCAGTGCTAAAGTGGGACGACAGGTTACTGACTAGAATGGAACAGAGACACATAATTTGAGAAAGATTAGTGAACTCTTTCAATTCAGTTCAGTTCATACTTGAAATTAGTGGACTTTAGTATCATAAAACAATAGAGTAGATTTGGAGCTTTCTAGATTGGTCTCACTCGAATCACATTTTTATCTAATGTAATTGTATAAAAACAGTTGGAAACAGTTTTAGCAGATCAAGAACATGAATAGGTGCTGGTATAGTATAGATTACAATAGACTGATCATTTTTCAAGTATGTAACTGAATCCCATTATCTGACCATGTAAACCTTGGTCATCAAATATGTCCCATTATCTGACCATGTAAAACCTTGGTAGTGTTGAGTACATTATCAAGAGACACAAGAGGTGCCAAAATGAGCAAGCAGATGAAATAGATGACATAGATGAATGTCAGAAACAAAAGCTAGCTAATGAGCTGTGGGAACAGATGGAGTGTGAATCACTGCTGTTATAAGGACTTACATTCCGGGAGAAGCATGTGCAGAAATAAAAACAATAATTTTCAAATAAAGTTTTACAGCCAGTAAAAAACAGTAAAAAAAGCAATGGAAGATAATACAGGAAAAAAGGGGAAGAAGAAAGTGTTGGACAAGTGCATAATGACTAGTAGAGCACAATATACGGCAAGGATGGAAAGAGCTTTCGGTTTCTTACTAAAACCTGAGCAGGCCTCTGACGTGCTTTTGGCAGCCTGAACAAGTTGTAGGAATGTTTGTTTTAGCTAGTTGGAACACAGGAATGTGTCACTGTGGACTAACAGTTAGTATGAAGGGTCTATGCCTAGGACAGATATAATCAATCTCATAATTACAAGAAGATGTTGACAAAAAATAATGCTAATACATGTTAGGGTTTTTTCAGTTGTCGCTGGTATTAAATTTATCAAAACTTATACTCTAACATTCCAATTATTGAGTGTTTGAGTACCTTTAACAAGTTGATCTGTGTTCTACAGTTTATAACACAAATGGATTCTGATGTGATGAGACTCAATTAATTTTACTATAAATAAATGAAATTCCATGATAAATCACATATGGTGAACAACAACTACCATCTGCCAGAAATTATGGGGAAAAAAATTAGTCACTGAATTATTAATACACTGCTGTAAATCCAGAAATGGTTTGCTGATAGCTTGCTTTCTAAGTGTTTCATACAGCATCCTGTAAAGCACGCTGTGAATCATGGCCTGTATTAAAAACTGTTTGGGCCCTGAACAGTGGTGGGTTTCTTAGAGGAAGAACACCAAGTTTGTAATACAAGTAATCAAAGAACCACAGCAAATGTAGGCCAAGTTTTTGTGGGGCTCTAAAGGATCTCTGGAAGGGCTTGTAATGGGAGAGGTATCAGCTCTGCTATCCTTATAGGAAACAGCCTTTCTTAGATTTACAAAAAACAGTGCCAGGAAAGCCTTCCTAACATCTTTTTCTTTTGCTTAGACTTTTTTTGAAAGTACTGCTACACTATATGAGAGGCTTAAGTGGTCCTTGGATCCAGTAATGATTGGTTTCTCAGAAGTACTTAGGAGAGAAGGATGAGACAGATGGGTAATTAAACCTCTAGTGATTTTTTTTATTTCCTGGGATATAAAGAAGTTTACATAGCCTTGGCTGTTGTCTCTGATATTCTCTTTCTCACATAACTTTGTCTGTTCTTTGATGCTTTTTTTCTTTTTGTTTGTTTTGGTTTAGTTTTACGCTTTATATTAAAAGAATGGCAATTTCATGCAGTTTTTCAGATAATTTTGCTGCAAGGTTGTGTAAAATGCAAGAATACCTCATTGATTAATATTAGATCCACATTCAGGTTATAAATGTGCTTTCAATACCAATCTTTAGTTTGTTATGACTGATGCACTCCTTTTTCTTTTAAATTGCCATTTTCCAAAGATTTACTGTCTTCACTCATTTTGTTATATCTTTTCTCCAATCTTCAGGATTAAGATTTATCAAGCAAAAGTACATTGCATTTTCTTAAATACAATTATCTATTTCCAGATCACTTGCCATATGTTATCTATCTAATTTTGCATTTGTGGATTTATGTGTGTGTGTTTCACATGTTATGATTCAGTTGTAATTAAAAAATATAATCAAAGTTGACTTTTTACTCCTGCCTGGGTCAATAAAGAGAATATCAAATAACCTTCATTTCAATACACTAACTTCAGGCAATTACAGTTCATTTCCTGTCTTAGAAATCTCACAGGAATTCTAGTATGAGGCAGATTTTATTTCTGACTGATATTTTCCTCTGATTCATATTAATTAACTATGTAACCATATAAGATGTCTCTTTTTTTTCAAATTATATCTGCAGCAAAAAGTATGAACTACAACTAAACTTACCATCCTAGACTTTACTCTGAAAGTCAGTGGGCTTACTGATTATATGTTACATTGAAAAGACCAAGAGATAGGTACTGAGGACTATTTTAAATACCACAGGCCATATTCAATGTAAAGAGATCCTGAAACATATTAAAGTGATGATTAAAATTTATTTGAAAGCTTGAGACAACAGTTTCAGAATTATTGAAACAAGTGACTGGAAACAGAATAATTTCATTAAATATGATCATGATGTAAAAAATCCAGACCACTAAAAAAATGGATATTTGCAAACAAACATATGTCATTGTGACTGGCCTAGAAACAGTCAAAACCACATCATTTGAAGAGAGAGAAAGTGTTTTACTTACTGAAAAAGGCCAGTGCACACATAAATTTTGCTTATTACTGTCCATGGTTGTGTCCATGGTTGTGTCCATGGTTGTGTCCATGTGTACTACACAGACACTCAAATTCCAAGGAGCTAGAATCTGATAAGCCAAAGAACAATGATTTTTTTTTTTTTTATGAAGGAGAATCAGGAAATAATTGCATCTAATTAATCGTCTCAAAGATAGTCACAAAGAAGATGAAAAAGCAGACCCTGTGAGACTATCAAAAGTGTAAAAAAAGTAACAATAGGAAAGCATGATATCCCAATAAAGTCGCAATGTTAAAATAAGTCTTAGGACATCCTGCTGACACAAAAGGCTGTCTTCAGAGAGGAAAATTACTCTTTGGGAAAATGAGGAGAAATGGCTATATTTCTTCGGTTGATACAAAAGTCTCCTTTCAGCTAGTAGTAGCTTCCTAAATGAAGCAACTGATATTTTATGTCCTTGTGTTAAATAATCTGATGCTCATTATTTAGATATACAGAAAGAGCACAAAAAAATGGAGCTAAAATATAGGCCTTCTGCTTTTCATTAAAAGAGAAACACTAAAATGATTCTCAGGATATTTTTCTGATAAGTAAAATTGTACGTAAATATCAAAAGATATTTCCACTCATTAGTTTTAAGAAATATAGCATTTCTTCTCAATTTTCATTGCAAATCTGAAATGGAAAGTTAGTCCTATACTATAGCTGGCTTAGATTTTTCCCCTATTCTACTCAGGAAGATAAAATAGTTTCTTATTTTTTGAATCTAAAAACCTTCTCCCTTCCTTATCACCCCTATGTATAAAGACCCCCTGAGAAATTAAAAAAAAGAAAGCAGGAGGCCGGGCGTTTCTGAATATGATTCATTCTGAAGAAAAATGAACATATTTTAAACAGCAGTCTTTAGGAAGTAGAATCTGTTCTTCTATGGTGTTCCTTGTGTTCATTTGGATTCTAGATTCTCAGACCAAAAAACCATCAGTGATTGTGAAATATTTAAAATAAGGTAGGCAGAACTGGGTGGGTCTTCAGATCCAATTTATCCAAAATTTTCTCAGGGTGCAGGAAGTGGACATTTTCCTAAATTAAGGTTAATTGTTTTGCTTAAAAAGCAGCAAGACATTTGAATATTCTTCAGTGTTGTGGTTTCTTGGCACTATTAGGACTTAAAATAATTGAAAAAACTTCTTCCACTTTGTTCAAGCTTTGTCCCCAGTTTCAGTTTAGGGTCAAAATCATATTTTCCCATCTGGGAAAGACACACACATGATGAAAAAAATTCTGGTTTTATCTACAACAATGCAAATCCTTAATTTTTCTACTAATTTCGGCATTTCACTTTACTTATCTTTTGCCTGAAGATTAGCTTGAAGCCCCATACTGTTACCATATTTTTGGATGATATACATGTGTGAAAAAAACATGTAGGAAAAATTCCAGCATACTTTTCTTTCCATGCATGATAGAGATTTTTGTCACATATCATGTACACTGTAGATAGGTTGTGCAGAGTAGATTCTTGGACTGAACGTGAATGAAAGAGCACAGAAAATTTAAGACTGATTACATGGCCTTTTTTTAATGGGACCTGGCTGCTAAATTATTACTATTGCTATATATTATTAATATTACTAAATAAAACCCAGCTACTTGTTTTTGCAATTAATGTTTCCTGGTTTTTTTACTTCTTTTTCCTTCTCGTTCTTGTTAATGAGAAAGTTTTTATAATTATTTGAAACCCCACAGCTGGATTTCAAAACAGCTTAAGCTCCCATTTAATCATTTAAGTAAATAGCTAAATTTTAAAAAGAGCTCTGTGATAGGGACATTGGGAGGCATTATGTTAAGACCATCATGCAAAAAGATTGGTGATCTCGGAGACAAGAATGGATGAGACCCTCTTTGAAACACATTTTCAGCTTTATTTTCTGTCCTTTCCTACATCTGTTAGTTACATTTCTTAATAACAGCTAAGATTTTTTTTCTTTTCTTATCCACAGACCTATGCTAGACAAAATGACTTTAAGGATTCCAGCTTTTAAACTCCGGTAAGTTTCAGTCAGTACAGAAACTGCATTGCTGTTGTATCAGTGAACAGAATAAGTATTAAACCAAAAAACTCTTCAGATTAAGCAAGGATGAAAACCTTATTCAAATGGCTGTAAGTGGTGCACACAAAATTACCAAGAAAGTAAGTTTTAATTGACAGACAGAGAGAATATATTTTTTTTCTATGTGCGTATGTCATAACTATAGCAGGACTTATGCACCATCCTTAGCTTGTTTCAGCTTTCTAGAGAAGCACTGGCCTACTCTAAAAAAGTTCTGTTTCCAAGTCTAAATTTTTCTTTTTAAATTCATTGTAAAGCCACCACCATAGATCAAACTATTTTCCAGGATACAGACAAGACATAGAGGTTCATCTCACCTTACCTTACATTGTTAAAAACTGAGCATCAAAATCTCTCCAACTACCCTACATTCCTTCTGAAAGACCATAGAGAGAAACACATTCTTCAAGAGTGGTTCAAGTAATCTACCTTAAGTCACACTGTGAAGGTGTCCATCTCTCTCTGTGGGCTATAAGACGAGTTTTGTAGTTAACCTAAAGTTAGGCATGCTGTACACTGTAGATTTCTGAAGTAAAAATAAATAATCTTCTTTCATTTTTTTCCTCAGAATTTGCTTGTGAATGCAATTCAGCACATAATGTTTCTATTGTAGTGCAGGATTCCCCATAGCCTAAGAATTAAAGATAATATAAAATAATTATTATATAGTTATTCTAACATAATAATTATTATATTAGATAATGTTATATATTTGGCATCTATTGGATGATCAACTGAAAGTGGCAGCTTACTGGTTAATAACAACCTTTTCTTACATATGAACCTCCCTGGATTTGAGAACCTGTATTTCATTGCTGATCATCTGAATTTGTAGATTCCTGAATTCAAATCCTTTTGGGTAGTGATCAAATCTTAAACTCAAAATAATGTGTACATATAAATAGACATGGGCAGAAGAGAAAGCAGTAAATATGTACTACATTTCCTTAATTTTGCTAGAAGGGGCGGAAGAAATAAAGATTTGTCTGTTTAGGCAGTGCAATCATCTATAGATATTCCAAAGGTAATAGTAGTAAAAGTATTCTTTGTTAAGGATAAACATTTCTTTCACTTCAGACAAGAAACAGAAAAATTTAATGGTAGAACAGGGCCTTAACTAGGTTTTCATTACACTAAAACTGGTAAAATACTCAGCACATCCACCTTTGTATCAGTCCTGTTTTTGTGAGATGCTATTTCACCAGAGAGTACTTCAGTTTTGGTTGCTTCTGGGAAAGTGTTTTAATTTATTCCATCTACAAATCTGTCTCATGTTTTTTTAACCACAGCTTGCTGTGATGTGGTCACAGCAGAATAAAATTTCCTGCCATAACTTTCACTGACACCTACAAAACATGGAGAAGCAGTCAAACTATGAAGATCTGGAAGAGGCACCAGGAGGCCCAGTGGTCCACTCAGGATTATAAACCCAGGAATAATAGGAAAAATCTCATTTGCCCAATCTGTTCCTGAAAATTTACTATGATAAAAATTTCTCTGTTTTTCCCAAAGCAGTGTGTCCCAGAACTACTTATATTTTGCTTTCAGAAATTTAGTGTAAATCTCTATCACTTTGTCTTCCTTGTCTGTTGCTCTTCTTTTTTTTTCTGCTTATACCACAAAATTGCATTTTTTAAATTTGTAGTTAATTGTAAGATCATCCCTGAGATTTTGCTTCTCAAGTACAAGCAAACTGAATTATCTCAACATTTCCTCATTGCTCATGCTCTCACTATTTCTGCTTTCTGTGAACTCTCTTCAGTTGCACCACGTGCTGTGAGCTACCATGCTCGAAAGCTGGGCACTGGATGCCTTATCAGCTCAAGCAGCAAAGAATGACTGCACACATCGTACAGACAACACTCTTTCTGTGTCTTGGGATGGAGGCTGCCTTTCTCAAGGCTGTGTGGTGTTACTGACTCTTGCGCAGTTAACACTCTACCCCTTACAGGTGTTTCTTTCTGTATACAATAGACTTGCTTGTCATTCTGTATCTTCTATTTTTAGATTATTCCTACAAGATTAGGAGAAATTTGTATTTGCTCTTACTGGACTGACTGTTTTTTGTCCAAACATTTATTTTTTTTATAGTCTTAATTTAATTATAACCCTGCTCCCTGTTAGACTTGCAGCTTTCTAGAGTTTTTGTGTTCTGCAAATAGAAAATCATCCTCTATTTTTAGGCATTAATAACATTAATATGATTTGAAATAACACTAGAATATTCCAGAAAAGATCCTTGGGTGTCTCCTCATTGCTTTTTGTCTTTTCTACGTATCGCTTCAAGTACCTCACTTAGTGTGGGCTATGTGATTTAGCTCCAGAGAGTTAAAAATTAGATTTAGCCTCACAAGTCATTTAGGATCTATTCTAAGCATTGTATGAAAATCAATGTGCCCAGATGCTTAAGATTCATCCTCTTATGAGATATCTTTGATCTCTGGGAGTCTTTACCCACACACAGGATCCATTTTCTTCTTTGAGCTTTGCCCAGTAGACAAATATTCTCTGTTTGTGACCAGTCTTCATTGATTTGATAATTTCTTGCAGAACTCTCCTTCAGAAAGAGGCAAAAACCCCCAAAAATAAAGAAAGAAATTTTATATTAAGAAGAGAAAAAATTATCTTCCCTGTTTTTTACATCTTTTCAGCAAAGCAACAGAATTACAGAATAAAAACCACAAGAGGAAGCAAAAATTCAGATATCAAATGAATCAGAATTTGTATTCCAGAACAACTATTTCAATAAATGTTTCATTATTTCCCTACTCACACAAAGATATTTTATTAAAAAAAATATAAAATGCAGCAAAAGTTCAATAAATGGAAAATCTGTAGAAATTACCCTAGCACATATAAATTCTTTTTTAAAGAATTCTTTTCTGTGGCCACTTTGGAGAACTTTATAGAGGACATCCTCAAAAACTCAATTCCATATATTTGTTAAAAACATAAACCAAAATATTATAATTCTCTAAGAAGTAATAGAGACTATTTCAGAGAACTTTGCCTCTGTAATTTTGAAGAGCTTGCTACTATTCAATACTTGTCAGTAATTGTGCCAATTTTCAGAAAAAAAAATCAAATATTTCCTGTCATCAGCCTTTTGAATTGCAATAGTATTTTTCTTTCCAATGGATTCATATTAAAACATGAAAGGACTAGTTTTAAATTATCACTTTCTATTGAAGCTTAAGCTAACTTTTTAAAATAACTTCCTTTCACTCACTAAACACCAGCCAAAAAAACCAATTCTTTTCAGTTTACAGGTTGTTTCCTTTAGAAGAATGTACAAAAAAAATTTTACTCACATTTATTTCCTCAGTTCTCTAATTCAGGTTTTTGACTGAGGATTTGAAGCTGTTATATAATGATATGCTAGCATAAATGCAGCTTCTCAGATTCATTAAACAATCTTTAAAGAGATTTATATTATGATGTATTGGTTTCCTAATCTACTTAAATCTATTGGAGAGCTTAAGACAATGAAAAATTGTGTAATGAAAAAATATTATTATGATTTAATCAACACATAGTATAATTTTTTTTAATATTCAAGGAATTATTGTCTTGAATTCTCTAATCAAATTTATGTCAAAGACTAATATTCCACAAATTATCAAGGCTTTCCATTTATTTGATGATACTTTTGAAAAACTTAACTTTGCAAATTAATTTTCTCAATGAGTGATTTCAGGAAACCTTGTCAAATGTACATAACAAATATAACCTGAATTATCACAATTTATTATTCCCAGTCTGCTGTCCAAGATTGTCCCATTAATTTCTTAAAACAAGTTAGGAGCTGACAGACATGCGAACATGTTAGTTGATATGTAGAAAGTATTAGCAGTATACATGATGACACTATTTAATTTACTTATGTACTCCAAATTCTTTTAGGTTTAAAACCTGTTATTTTCTGGTATTTGCATTGATGTACATTTATCTTATTTTATATGCTACTGTAGAACTCTTGCTTACTTGCTCTTATTTGCTGGTATAAAATAATTGACCTATTCACATGATTAAGAGTTCTACATGTAGTCATGAGGGTACTTGAATGATATACTGAAAAGAAGACAAGTGTTCTGTGGGAAAAAAAAAATCTTTTTACGCTTTAAATATATCGAAATGTGCAGATACAAGCCTATGAGACTTCCTACGTTTTAACCAAATTCTTTGATGAAACATTAATTTTTTTTTTCTTTTCAGATTGGATTATAGAACATTAAATATCAAAGCTATTGTGCTTAAAACCCTGATAAGTGGATATTAATGTTCTCCTTCAAAATTCAGAGAAAGAGTACCAATTTCTTGGAAGAGAAAACACTTGATCCACACAAGCCAAATAAAATACTATTTCAAAGGAGAAAGTAGAATTACATTCAGAAAAATAAAAAAGAATGCTAGTCTCCAGAATAGCTTTGGGGGGAAAAAAGAGGAAAGATTGCTGTGTGGAGCTGGACACCAGGAACAGAAGCAGGGAAGGAATGGTCTTGGTCACTTAAAATGAGAGTGAGAATCTTCAGGAGAACCTTTCACTAGTTGGACAGCAGCCATCATGTAGCGCACACAGATGTATGAACCATGGCCTGGGTTGCGTGCATGGTTACTAAGAATCAACTCATAAAACAAACACAATAGACAAAACAATCCAATCAACTTACGATTTCAGATGTACGAATTGTAAAGTCATGAAACAAACAGGAAGAAATTTTAGTACATGAATACAAATATTTACTACATTTCCAGACTGAGCTGTGCCTGGTTCATTCATGTGACCCATTCATATGGAAGGCAGCTGTTTCTTAAGGAGAATGAAGCCAGAAAAAAACCCCAAAGGTGACTTTTTTTTTGCATGGTAAGGAAGGGGGATGTGTTCTGATCTGCTGAATGTCTGAGGGTTTCAGCAAGAAAGAATAAATGAGGCACGTCTTTTTTACACTTTTTTCTGAAATGTTAATAGGTTCTAAAGCATGGGACTAGCTGATAAAAAGGAGAGTATAACTGCATGGTTATCCATGGGGAAAGGAATAGAGGAACAAATATATACCCAAAAATATTTTAAAAAATTTTGGTAGAGAATTTTGATGGAGGAGATGGAAAAGCATCTGCTCCTTTTGTCTGTGACTCCAGCAGTCCATTATTAGTTGACAGCAATAAATTAAATTAATTAAAGTTCCCTGTATCAAGTCTGGTTTTCCCATTGCAGTACTTGGTGAGTGCTCTCCTTTTCCTCCTCTCAGTTCATGAGGTTTTTCTTCTAATTTTCTCCCCATGTCCTGCTGAGGAGGGGAGTGATAGAAAGGGTTAGTGGGAGTCTGGCAGCCAGCCACGCTCGTCCCACCCCTCTGGTATTGAACATTACTCCAAAGAAACAACTGCTTTATTTTTACATTAAGGTCAGAAGCCAAATGAAGTTGGAAATTGTTTTTCTGAACAAGTTATGACTTCTTGGACTCTGCCAGTTTCAGTGGTGATCACTGCTATATCACCAAGATAATGAAATATGTTCGATATTAAAATAGCAACATAAGTACTCCTGTTTTGTGAGGGAAGTTGCCATCCACAATATCAGTGTCAATTGTATCAAAGTGTAGAAGGGAAAAAAATTGTATTGTCTTTCAACTCTGAGTAATCATATTTCCATGTGATTTCCTGCTTCTTGAACAGGCTTTTCCCCCCAATTTACACTTTTGAAGAAATGTGTGAATTGCAAAGTCAATGTTATTTTGGGCATTTTCCACTAAAAAAAACTTAAGAGGGAAAAATTTACACTTATATGGCATCTTTAGCAAATCAGTTAAAGGATATAAATAATATTTAACAGGGATAATATAGTCTCCAAGGTCAGGGGGAAAAAAAATTCCAAAATGAGTCAGCTTTAATTTATTTTTCTTTAACACGATAGCATCTTGAACAAAAATGGAGATTTTTTTCCTTGAATACACAGCCACACATATTTATAAATATTTATAAATATAAAAATATATATAAATATAAAAACCTCTTTTTGAATGTGTATGTTTGGTTCAATCACTTAGCAAATATAAAAGCGGAACTGAGAAGAAAAACTAGACAGAGATTTTAATCATCTTAAGCTTTACATGTCAGGTGGACTATTTCTGTTAAAGCTTCCTTGTGGCCTTTCTGCTAAAACAAAAAAGTCTTCGAAGTGTTTTAAGGATGGTGTCTTCTCCTAACTACTAATATTTGCAGCACCTAGGTGTAACCTTTGGGCTGTGAATAAATGTCAAGATATCCTGGTTAACTTATACCTTTTATATTACTAAATGACAGAGAAGATCAGCTATTTTCAATTTTGAAAGACAGGTCATGAACGGAGAACTCTGAAGACAACCAGTAATCAACACATACTTTCACTGATCCAGATCCTCAATTGGTACAAATCAATATGATTCCTGTGAAGAAAATGGGCTCTGTACTGATTTACGTTTTTTGTGAAAATAAGCACAGCACTTGGCTCAGCTTCCTGTATGAAAGAGAACTTTGCTTGGCATTGTGGAGAAGAAAATAAGAGCTGAAGTTGTCCAACAACAGAAAAGAAGAATTAAAACTGTCCAAGAACAGATGTTTCATTAATGTTGTCTTTTCTACATATTTTTTTTTAAGTTTGAATGATTAAAGCATATTTATTAAGGAAACAGAACTATTCTAAGCAATTCCAAACAGCATAGCTTTTATTTGGAAATGGCATTAAGTTTTTTCAATGATTCTTTGAAATTATACATATTAATTAAATAAAGTTTGGAAAACCTTGTTAATATATTTTCAAAAGGAAATTAGAATTTGCTGACATTTTCCATTGAAAATCAATGCTTCTGTACAGAACAGTCAATAAAGCGTGTGAGAGGAGCACATGCAGAATTACAGATAGGGGCAAGGTAGCAACAAATGTCCAGATCTGAAGTCAACCTCACCTTTAGAGCTCTTCTACCTGTTTTCAAAAGGTAAGCAGGAGACATATGCTCCTGTTGATCGGGTAAGCATCTCAGAAAATTCTGATCTGATACCATCTAAAATAAAAATGGCAGAGCTTCCCATTGGCTGCAGCACATGCACGGTAAACTTCAAAGACATGGAGGCAACAAAAAAGCTTTTCATCAGTCAGGAAAGACTAAGGAATTTTTCCACATTTTTCATCAAGGTATGTTCTTAGTTTACTCTATACACAAATGCTGACAATGAAGGATACGCCATGAGTTATCAGCAGTGGGGTAATTAATGCCTCAGATAAGGGAGAAAAGTCCACAAATATGTGAAATTAAGAAAAACAAGATTTTAGACGCTTCCAAAGATTTTAATGTGGTTTGCATCTTTCTCTCATTTTGGCTAAATCAAAATATTTGACCAATAAATGGTCTAATGTTTTGCTCAAATGCTATAATGATATTGCAAAGAATCCTAATTGAAGTGCAAGAATATTGCCGTTGTTTCTGCATTGTGTGTGGTGCTTATGTGCAAGCCAAGTCTAATATGTCTCAGGATCAGAGTTAGCTGGGTTTAAGGAGACCAAATTTAGATTTTCTTCCTATTGAGGGAAGAAAGGAATTAACTTTTGCAGTTAATGTTTTTACATGAATGGGTAAATTGATTGTGTGACAGTCACATCTGAGAGTTTTCTATGTAGTCTTTATGAGAGGGGATTATTTAAATGAATTATTGCATTCAATTTGTTTTCCTTGGTTGATAAAAGGGGTTTTCATTTTAATTCATTCTATAGTCATAATTGAAGGCATGTTCAAACTGGTATCTAGTGCTTGTTGGATTTTAAGAACATTTTAAGTTTATATAAGAAGGAGAATATGAGAAAAAGATGGATATATATATCTTTATTTTATATTAGTGTTGGGGTTTCTGAAAAAGGGACTTGTCTTTCTCAAGTAAATTTTCTTCAAAAACCGAGAAGTTTCTAAAAGCACTTGGTACTTGATGAATTGGCATTTTCAGACAAAAAACATTTTGTCCAGTTCTAATTAGTGTGCTGCTGCATCAATCAGATTTCCTGGTCTGAGATGCAGCATACTCTGTGAAATTCCTTATGTTCCACTTTTTTCATTTAATGGAGAGTGGAATATCAATTATGATTATAATTTATTGTTATACCATCTTCAAAGACACTCTCCCCTTTCTTGAGAGCTGTTACAATTTGGTTCCTCCAAGGCACAAAATACGAAGCTAGACTTTTTCTTCAGATGTTAGAAAATGGTTCACCATGAAGAATCAAGTGAGTAAGCCTATTCACAAGACCACTCAGTCAAAACCACTTCACATCTGACGAGAAAGCTTTCCAAAGGAAAAAAAAAAAGGTCTGTGTAAAGCCCTGGGAAAACGACAAGATTCAGGCTGCTGGAAGTGTTTACACTTATTGTTATCAGTACTTTTTTGCTGGAGATATTTCCACTCTCACCAGTGTGCCATGAATAGTGGAAGACTGTTTATGTCTTCTATTATGCTTTATTTACAATGGAGGTTCATGACACTCTTGTCCAGAAGCCCTATAAAGACAACACAGAATTTTTTAACCTGGAAAAGGGCTCTGGAGGCCACCTGGCCCAAAACGTTGCTGAAATCAGGGACAACTTCAAAGTAGATTCAACAGAAAAATATAAAAGTCAGTAATGGGAGTCATTGTTTCAAGGACTTCCATCTGAAACTGTCTTAATATACAACTCCATTTTTATCAATACACACATTCAAAGTTCAAGTATAAGCCTGAAGACATAAATGTATAATACATATAATCAGAATATTCCTCATTGCTCTCAGAGTATAATTACCACTTACGAATTGATTGCCTTTCATGAAATTTTTGCTAATGGGAAGTTAATTGATAGTGGATTTCAGAGCAATTGGGAGAACCAACAGTTTGCTGCATCAATAAAAGTGTATTTTGTTAGAAGACATGATACAATTACTTGAGGAAGTATCGGGGGAAAAACTGCAGAGACCCTGCGATCCAACATCTAGCAAATCCAACCTCTAGGCCAGACCACAAGCCAGACTGAGAGAGAAAAAGGGTAATCAGTTGCTTTAATAATTTCATAAAGACGTTTGATTCAACATGGTAGAATGGTTGGTTTTGCTAAAATCATGTATGAACAGTTGGATAGAACACTATTGATCAACAACAACGCAAAGATTGATTCAAGCTGGTAAGTAGAGTGTGGACTATTCCACTCTGTATCCCCTAGCGTCTTCCTGGTTGCTAGCACTGAGCCTGAGCAATAAAGCTGTGATAATCGTAAGCTTTATGCCACAGGTCAAGATCAAGTAATTATAGTAGCAATCTTAAAGCAATAGTAGCTGGAAGAAATGAAAGATCTGGTTCTTGGGAGCCCCTAAAGTAAGATGTATACGCTAGAAAAAACCTGAAGTGATATGATGAAGCAGGTCACATGTGGCTGAGTTCTCCCTTACATAACAATATAATAGAGAATCAGATTTGTTTCTGCAAAATTCAGACTCTGAGACAAAGGAATGAAAAACCCCAACCTACATAATTCTGATCATGTTTTAAGAAAAGTGCTTTTATGGTGATTTCTTTCAGGTAAATTTTGGTATATGTCCATAGATATGGCTATCTGATTTTTTTTTCTTTAGTGTCTGGAAACATTTGGAAAATTCTGAAGTCAGATCAGAAGCATTCCATGAAAACCTTTGCTAGAGGATCCGCTTCCTTTTGGTGTTCAGAATCTGTTGGTTTCTTTTGATAACCTCTTCTTGGTTTGGAAAATATGGCAAATAGATAATTCCTATGCAGTGTCTTTATTTCTTTTGCAAGCTACTGTGATGGATTTGAAGGACAGAACTCAGAACTTTTTATCTACTGTTGTATCCGGTGCTATAAAAGCACTGAACAAAAATAGCTAATTCTATCCTTACAATAGAGAAAAAATAATGCTGTGATCAAAATAACGAATATGTTTAGACTCAGATGCATGGGTTAATTTTAAAATGAAAATTTTTTATGCCTCAACAGGGTAGGGAAGAGACAGGAGGGAGTTAGTGCTCTAAAAAATCACTAAACTATTTTTTAAAGAATTCATGCAGCAGTTTCAAAATGCATATGCTTTTTAGCCTAATTAAGCATATGCTTAAGCAATTATTGATTTGATGTGCTCACTCAAGGGCTCAGAATGCAGAAAGTATTTTGTGACACTGGGAAATACTTTGCTATGCAATTCTAAGAAAACTCTGGAGGCAGCAGAGTAGAGTTTATCTTACTAATGTTGTTTATAAAAGCAGATTCTTTTCTGTCAGATCTACCGAGGGAAAGAGTCAGATCTAGACACATGAGATTATATGTGTAGAATACAGACAGATGGAAAGAATGATATATAATACCTAACCCATTCCCTAACCTCTCTGTAAATTATCACATACTCAGTTGTACTCAGTCAGAGTTGAATAAATTGACCTAAAATCAAATAACTTTAATCAAGTACCATCTATTTTTTCATCTAATTTAAGATTCAGTTCCCTTTTGAATTCTCCTTTAGGTGAGCAAAAAAGATAGCCTTGGCCTTCCCAGGATCCTTTGGGTTTTAATCTTTCTGGCTTGACAAAACGTCTTCTTTATCATCTCTAACAAAAGTTTGCAGAGGAACAGATGTTCCAACCATCATTCTGTGACGGGTGTATTGAAGAGGGGGGTAATTTTCTTCATGGATTTCTGAACTGAACCCATTTTTAAATGTCCAATCCACCCTTTGAAACAAAGGGGTTTTTTTCCTAAATAAATAGATTATTTGCTACAGTTTGACATATGCAAATAATTTAAGAACACTGCATATTGCATGCACCCAGAAAGCCCAGTCCATTACTTTATTAAAGCACTTGAAAATACTTCATTTTTCAGTGGTAAAGTTTTCCTGTGTTTTCCATTACATAAGGTATCAACAACAGTATTGATCTTGAAGATGATCTTTTTGTTCAATTTCATTTTAAATGTGACAGTACTAAGAACAGAAGGTCTTTGTAGGCCCAGAAATAGCATGTTTACTTCATTTGTGTAATTTATATGCTAATAATGTGCAGTCTTGGTTTCCTTGGGATATTGCTTTACTGCTTATAAATTTATTCCTGTGATACTGTCTGGCACAGCAATTTCATGTCAGCTATTGTCTGTGGAAACAGATTGAAGCATCCCTGAAGCTTTTTTTCTTTATTTGAAGAGAATTTTCAATCCTCTAAAAGCATTCAGAAAAGGGAAGGGAACAGAAACATATTTTCCAGTTCAAGCATACTCTGGCTCTTGATTATGGACACAAGATAGATAATAGTACAGTATTCATCAGTATTGTTTGGCAAAAATTGACAGCTCTCCATGAACATGGATTTTGGGGGCAATGAGCAGGGAGTAACATCAGTGTCTACTGTCATCAGCATGTCAGAAAGGGTATTTGAAGGTAACAGAGGGGGTTGAAAGGAATACCCAGAAGGGACAGGCCTTTTTTAGGTAACACCTGAAAAAGTCCTGTATTCTGATAAGCAGTGGCTAAAACGGTCAAAATAGTATTTGTGTTGGTAATACAAATACTGAGAAATAAATTTTATTTTACTGAACATCAACATTTTTCATATTTCTTCTCCAGTTTCAGAACATTTGAATGTACAGACCCATAACTAAGTTGCTTCATTAAAAAGTAGGGCATTAAATTCGTGTTTTGAATAATGGGCTGTTTCCTTCAGGACTGTTTGAGGGCACAGACCTCCCAAACAATATGCAGACTCTGGAGTGGAGACATCAGATTTCAAAAGGCGATTGAAAAATATATCTTATGAGAGGTCATAAAGATGTTAGGGTCACCAAAGGTATCACATCAAAAGAAGTAGCTGCAGGAAGAAAGAAAGCTGGGAAGGAAAATGGAAGAGAGGATGGGAGGCTTAGGGAGGGAGAGGTCTGACAGGTAGTAGGTGAAAGATAATTTGGAAGCAGTTTAAGGGAGAATTAACTTCTCTGGGTGAATGTGAGAAAAACCCATGGGTCCGAATCTTACTGCAAGCCAGTTTTAAGACAATAGGAAGGAAAAACATATCCTTAAACTCCAGCAGTGAAATTGCTTTTTGCGTTTTTCCTTACTTGAAAAAGGGACTGAACAGATATTGACTCATATATTAGATGAAATGGGCATTAATTAATTGGAATATATGTGATTTGTCTAGGAAGGGGAATAATATCTAGGATTTCAAGAACCAACCTCAGAAAGAAAGGGATATGCTTTGCATTGCTGGCTGCCCAAGAGAACATGCCATGGTATTTTGAGATGATCAGCCTTAAGATGAAGTGTCTCAGAATTGTCAAAAATGGCAGTTTTGACCAGAAAGAGGAGGAGCAGTAGTAATTTTTAAAATTAAATATATCTCAACTTTAAAAAAAAAACCAAAAACCAAAAAACCAGATTTTAAAAATACATATTTTGAAGAACTTAGGTACAAGTTCTTTGTGCTTGATGATTTTAAAATATTTTGACTTAATAAGTGCTGTCCAACTTCCTTCTTAGGATATGAATGTCATGATTTCCACATGGTGGGAGTACATTCAAATACAGATGGTACATTTTTATTAAAGATTTTTTTCCTCCTGTGTGTCTCAGTATTAGCAATTTGATGATCACCATGAATTAAAACAATCATGAAGACCCATGATGATTCAAATAATCTCTTAATTTAGATTTCAAAGGCGTTTCAGGATCTCCTAAATCTCTGAATGAAAATCATTTAAAATCTTTGATCCATTGGGAAGCCAAAGATATCTGAAAATGAAAAAGCTATCTTTCTTAGCAGGATTTCACTGACACACAAAAAACATTGTATTACAAAACTGTTAGCAGAGGGCAATTTAGCTGTTGGATTCTCACCAAAGCTGTGAACAAAAGATCTTTCCATTTTTTCTCTTGATTTCTCAGACTGTACCTCTGACAACACAGAATATGGTTGCCTTTTTCTTAAGATCATTCTCTGAGCACACAACGATTTTTATAGCTGAGTTTAGGTAGCAGCAGTATTTATCCCAAGGTTGATTTAATTCATTTTAATTTTGCAGACTCTGTATCTAATCTCAGGGGCCACAAACTTATCTTTTAAAATTACTTTTTTCTGCTTTCTTTTAAACTTTTGTGTTTAGTGAGTGCCTATGTGATTCAATTTTTCTAATATTAACTCTAAATTTATTGCAAATGTTACTTTATAGGATGTATTACTTCAGGCACAGAATACAGATCCTTTTTATGTGTTCTGTTACTTTTGGGGAAAAAACATGTGCATCATTTTGGATTAAGCCACCTCACTAGTACCAATAGGAAGAAATATATATTAATAGCTGTTATGATGTCATTATCGATAAATATTAACATTATAATTTATAAATAAAAATGGAAGACCTCTAATATGCTCTTAAAATTTGCCTGTGATGTATCCTCTCCACCTGTATATATATAAACTCATACAAAAACAAGTGAAATCAATACTAAAGCAACATTGATTTGGAAACCCTTTGGGAATCTTAGAATATATTTAATGGAATTGTGCACATTAAGAAATAAAAGCAGATTTAAAACTATGTACACAGAGTGATGTTATATTACATCACTGGGCCATAGATAACTCCTTACAAGATTCCAAGTACAGCTGAATTCCTGTAAGAATCTTAGACACATGAAAATAAGAGACTGAAGGCTACATCTATCCTACATGGTGAATTGGTTCTTAAGTGGACACTTTGACCTACAGAGAAATTACCTCCTCTTTTGGAGAGAAGGGGAAAACAGACCATAAAAAGCACCTGTATTGGCAAGGCTTGCAGGAACTTCATAAAACAGCAAGGACCAGGTAGAATGATTGTTTTTTTCAAAGTAATAATTGCGAATAAATCAGTTGTTATTTAACAGCTGTAGGAAAAGGCTGGTTTTAATAATTTTCTTCCTATTTCCTTTAATCAGGTTGAAAATTACAGTAAACGGTAGAGTCTGTAGATGATACAAAATGTTCAGGACAGTCATATCTGAAACTTGTAATAAAGAATGACTAGTAATAAAATGATGGATGTAATGCTGTCAGCAATGCAAAGTAATAGGCAGAGGGGAAAACCATTCTTAACAACCTAAACTATGTTTACACACCAGCAGTCTCAAGACTGACTATTATCTTCTGGGAACAAGGTCTCTCAGCCACTGTGAACACTTCCCTGAAAGCATCTGCTCTCTGAACACCAGCATTTGAAAATGGCATAGATATTCCAAACTACTAGAAAAGAAATGGAGCCTAAACAGGTTGTTTTCTTTAACTGCATAAATCCCTGAAGTGCCTACAGCTAACATAATTTTGTGTAGTTGTGTTCACTCGACTGAAAACCACTTAGAACATATATATGTTCTAAATCCGTATGCACCAGTGAGGGTTTCAAGTGAAATAATTGTGGCAGAAGCTCGCAAAAGAAGGGGAAGAAATTTTAAGTGAGAGACTTTTGATTTTGTTTGTTTATTGTCTGGATTTTTTCCCTAATTAATATGTGAGATTCTGAAGGATTGCAGGCTGCTGTGGAAACCAAAATCAGAAACAGGTAACATAATTGTGCAGAATGGGTTCATTTATGCCCACCTTGAAGATTAACCTCTTGGCACTGCAGTCCTCCCCTATCACATGGTGACGAGAGCCTCAAAAGTGCTTTGTGTCAACTGAGGTGCCTCAGGATCTCACAAAAATAAACCTGGGTTTACGGGTATCTCCTAGGCTTCCTTTACTATCCTCCATAACCAGTGGACTGAAATAGGAATTCATTTTAGAAATCTGGCTCAGATTGAGGTCAATTGCATCCTAAATTGTGTGGCTATGGCAAGAGTCTGTACAGCTAGTTCAGATGCACTGTATATTTATTACCTCAGGAAGTTTAGAAGGCCAAACATTCACAAAAAGAATTGAACATATTCATTGCAAGTGGATTTCTGGGTGGCCCTCTCCAGTCAGCATATCTGCATATCTGATACTTTTGGCATTATATGTCCTACTCGTGGCACCTGCACGAGCTGAGTAAGAAATCTGATCATACATGGCTGTCATATTCCTAGATAACTGAGGGCTGAAGACAGAATTGGTTTGAAAATATTGCATAATTACTGCTTTGTTACTTTCTAGAAGGCAAATTGCTGACCTAGAGATGAAACACAGTTTTATGCTGGACTGATGTAGAATCACAACTACTGTGGAATTTTGGGTTGATGACCTTGTGGAAGATGGTTCTTTTGATTTTGGTTTCAGATTAGAAGCAGAACTCAAAGGTTTTCTCTTTAAAAAAAAAACCACAGAGAGCAACAGCAAACCTGTATCTTGCAATATTTCTTTATCCAAACTCTGCTCTCCTTCTCACTGTGCAAACAGCTTCCTTATCTGTGCAATCCTGTCATATCTGAGAGCTGGTCATTTTGGGGTTGTTAAATCAGAGGCTCTGTGTGAGCTGCAATTCACCAGGCAGATGTGTTCCCCTAACTTACAACAAAATGACTTACTGATAAGTAGAACGATAGGTTTTATACACAGATGAATGACTCTAATTCATTTACTAGGACTTCATGCTTAAAAATTGCTTCAGGAGTTTTATGTTCTATTTTGCTTTACATCTGAGGTGATACCTTCACATAACCATTGAGGTGTGTTTAGAGTTTCTGCTACAAAAATGCTTTTTAACATTTTGGTAACAGAAACTTTAAATGCACATGGATTACTTGACTTCAAAATCTGTTCCAGCTGCTTCCTCCAGCTCCTCCAGCTCTAACAGAAATTTTCATGAGCAGGACCTTTCTTTCATTACTGCGGAATTGTCTCACTGGACTTTAGGGCCTGGCATATTAAAGCAGATTAGTATGTTAAATTTAAATCTTAGCAAACAAAACTACCCAGGGTCTTCTTGTTTATAGAACCAACTACTGAGAAATTGAATTTAAATCCATATAAACACATTGCTTAGACCTTTCCCAGCAATCCTAACTACCTTGATCCTTGTCTTTTTAAAGATAATTTGTTCTATTACATTTTCAAGATTGAGATATAGAGAGAAGTATTGTTCATTCCTAACAATCCTGCTCTTACATCCTGGGGTTTGGGGCTTTTTTGCTTGTGTTTGTATTTTGGTTTGGTTTGTTGGTTGGTCAGGTTTTTTTAATAAAAGACAGACGGAGCCCTTATGATTAAATTTTGTTCATACAGTCATCCTGAAACTGGTCAAATTCTGAAAGGACAGGCAGAAAAATTCCAATTTTCTTGTATTTTGAACCGTTGCAAAAAAACCAAAAAAACTGTTCCTAACAATTGAGTGAACTATAATAAACACTACATGTAGCAAGCAACATGCAAGATCCTGTCAGACACACAGAATAGAAAATGGAGAAGAATAGTGAGAATTTTAAAATACATATTTTGAAACCTTCCTTCTTTACACCGTGGTTAAATGTTTAAATTGGCTGCATTGTGCAACATATTTTTGATTCCCTCCTATTGGCAGTTGACTTGGAAGATGATAATAAAACCAATTTGTGCTGCAATTAAGAAAAAAACTTAGCAAATATTTAGATAAGCAAATAAAATATTTATATAAACCAAATATATATTCGCTTGTCAAATTTTTTTCTCAGGCAACAACCAAGTAAAACAAGTATAATAGCAACAGTATATTCAAAATATGATTACATCACATTATATATGCAAGGCATCATAAGTATATTTTTAATATTTAAATTTCAAACAATAGCTTATTTTGTTTTGGAAGTCAGTATGATTATATTACAAGTTTTGTGGCTTTTCCCTGTGATCTCAGCAATAGGACTGTTTTCTGAAAAACGAATTTAATTTGTTTATGTTAATAAGGAAGAGCAGCAGAATGCTATTACTACTTCTACAACAAGAAGCTATCAATGAAATCAGATGAAGCCCTCATACTGATTAAATTTGAAGTTATATTGACATCTAATTTAGATTTAGATTTAATATATTAATATGTTACAGTGTAATGGGGAAAGATCAAAATGTTGATGCTAATTACTTTCAAAGTTTCAGTATCATATCGCCTTCATTTGACTACTTCCTATGAATTGTAGGTGACAGTGGGAGATTTCTTCTGAAATAATTTACAAAGAAAATAAACAACAAGGTTACCTTACTTGTTAAAGGAGACTAGACATAGAAAAATGGTGTCTAGACTAACAACCACATTTCAGTGTGATCACTAGCAAGAAAAAGGGTTTCAAATAAAATTCTTATTCAGACAATTTGTTTTTGGACCACATATTCTTGCTCTTGCAGTGCCAAAAAAAAAAAAAATCACTTTTTGTTATGCCATTATCACACAGTCACAGTGAAGGCATCACCTGTAAGTAGCAAATTCTCTCTTTAAATGGTCCCCACTCTAAAGAGACATCACCAGTGATTCAGAGGAAGTGACAATCTGACCCGTCCACCATCTGCTTCCCAAAACACAAAATGACATAAAGTGACAAAGCTTTTATCCCAGGGAGGTTATTATCACAATTTGATAATGCAACAAATAATGTAAAACATAATATAGACATTAGCTTCTTACAGTGAGGAGATGAATAAGAAAAAAATGTGAACAAGGTAAGTTTGAAGAAATTATGTAATTGCTTGCTAGTAATTAAATTAGAAGGGAGAATCTTTCCATGTTGTTCCAATACATACACAAAAAAATCTATTTTAAGAAACTAAATTTCTTCTTGTAGTGTAAATTCAAAAGTTCAGATCACTTTAGCTGCGGCCTTTCCTTTCACTCCAATGTATTTTTATGAGCTCACAAATGGCATAGCACATCTCTGGAGCTTCAGGAAACCTGAAGAACCAAACCAAGTTAAGCCTGAAAGCTGAGTCACCCTTACATTTCAAAGCAACTTCTGTCACTGAAGATGTAAGAAAGGGTTTTTTTTGATTTTTATTAGACAGATATTGTAGAAGCTCCACTAATCCCTGAGTCCTCTCTTTTGTGTGGAAATGTGCAGGATATGACACTGAATGCTAAGTTTGGAGAGACTGGTGGTCCCATTTCCAGGACTGAGGTCTCTGTAAGCATGGCAATATTTAAAACTACATTTGTG
The DNA here is from genome assembly GCA_013397115.1 of Edolisoma coerulescens. Classification (NCBI taxonomy): domain Eukaryota; kingdom Metazoa; phylum Chordata; class Aves; order Passeriformes; family Campephagidae; genus Edolisoma; species Edolisoma coerulescens. The sequence goes on from VWZW01002784.1 coordinate 696,987, forward strand.
TTCCCTTTTCTTAATCCTCCTTACTCTCCAGGTAAAAGGTTAGGGGAGGACAAAAAATTAATCAGTAGAGATGTTGTTGTTTAGTCTTGTCCTTAGAGGGGTGGGAGTGGTTTGAGGGTAACTGCAGGAGCAGAACCAGTCAACACAGTGACGTTAAGCGTACAGTTCTCTTTCTAAGGGGAATGTGTAGAGATGTCCTGCCACACATGGGATACACACCAGGCAAGGCCCCTGTGCGTGCCTCTCACCCCTGAGCACAGGAATGAGGCAGTCTCCTTGCATACCTGAGCTGTGGCAGTGTCTCGCTGTATGTGTGACCATCCCACCTCAGGATTGCAGCCCTCAGCCTATTGCAGGGTAGGGGAACTCTGTGGACTTGTCCCCACTGAGGGACTACTGCTGCTTGTATTCTTGTTTTTTAAGTTAAATGGTCAATGGCACTCGCCTATAATCTTGTTGGTCACCTATTCCCAGTCTGGTTTACTTGCACTCTTTCTAAAGTCCTTTAGCAGTGGCTTCCTGAGGCAACGCTGTCTTCTGATCTTCAGCCCAAAATGTGTTACCAGGACCCACTGGGGTTACCAACTTATATCTGATTCTTTCCAGTGCATGTCTAAACCGTTACAGGAGGGCAGATGTGGTTCATATCTCATCTAGCAGGACTTTTGGGTAAGCGTCCTTCATGATAATTATCTCTGCTGCCTTGTCTTTCCAGCACTCATCAAATGAGTTGGAGGTGACAGATAAAGACTTCATTTTATCTGACCCATGCTTTCAGGCAGGTTTCATCCTGTCACAAGGCTATCGACTTTTCGGTGTATAAAACATTTCAAATTGAAAACTTTAGATAGAGCAACCCATAGATAACACCAATTTTAGTGTGTGGTGCATTCTTGCTGTATCTCAGAAGCTTCTTTTTCCTTTCCTCTGTTTTGCTTTAGCAGGAAACATGGCAACTCAAAAGTGACAAATACTTACCCCAGATTCCAGCTCAGTTCAGTTTCAGCTTGCTGATTTTTGATTTCCTACTTCTGCTTTCCACTCTAGGGTAAGCAGCATATAGAACCCTTTTATTCTGTAATATCTGGACCTATTTTGATACATATAGAGAGTTTATAGCAAAACAAAATGAATATATTTATGTATTTCTTATAATTAAGATAGTTGATTCAGTTAGTCAAAGCAGAAAATCGTACTGGGAAGATGTATAGAACTAGCTTCTCTTCATTTTTGACTCCAAGATTTGAAGCCACAGTTTTGATACAACCCCTGAAGATAAGATCTCTATGACTACCTGTGAAGGACAGTTTTTTCCTCATCAATACCTTTGCTTTCATGTCTTGTGAAATATTCCAAATATTATTATTGTGTCATATGTGCTGTTGCCAAAACATATGCTGGTAGAAAGTGTGTCGCAATGAACAACGTGAAATATACCACATGGCTGTCCATCTGTTTCCAGTCTTACAACTACATATCATAGCCACTCTTTTTCATTTATCATTTCACACTGAGAATTGAAGTTTCTTCTTCATTAATGCTTGCTAAAACACATATTCATACATATATGAAAATGTACTTTCTTATGAAAATATTATCCTTAAAGTTTCAGAGTGCAAGAAAAATCAAGGAAAAATTTCTGCTGAATCATTTTACAGTTTCTTATGAAAGTAATTTGTTTTCAGTGTTTCAACACTGCTTTGCTTCTTAAATATCTCAGGACCAATGATTTAGATAGCAGTAAATATTTCTATGCACTCCTTAAATGGTGTTTTACCTACTTTGGTACTGAGACCTTCTACCTGAGGTACTAAACAACTGTTCATGGAAGGAGAGGAACAACAAAGGAAAATGGCAGTGAAAAACTGGAGCACGGGTTTCATTTGAAAAGGAAAGAAAAGTCAGGGTTTGTCAGTAAAGAGATGGAAAAATGGTGAACTGCAAAGCTGAACACAAGATGCCAAAGAAAAAGGAAGAAAAAAAACCTGTAGAAAATTATAAGAGAACATATGCACAGGATAGATGTTTAAATTTGAGTTTTTATCATGGAAATGCCTGGTAATGAAATGGTTTAAAACTATTATAGGATTAGAATACTGACAAGATTAGAAATAAAAAAAGATCAGCTAATTTCAAACCTGGATACTACCTAACACCAAGTAAGAATATATTCTCAGTTTTCTGGGTGAAACTTCCTTAAATGGGTCACTAAATACTTATTATTCCTGCTCAGTGCACATATCTTTATTTTTAAATGCTTCTTCTGACTGCAATTTTCTTTTTTCTTTGAAAACTTGCTCCCTATTATCTCTCACTATCCCAGCCACAGAAGCACATAGAAAGACTAAAGTACAAATACTTGCAAGATTTGAATGTATCAATACATTTGTCTCAAGAAGCCTGCTTGGTGATGAAACAGAACTGTGCCACCAGCATCGGCTCTTCAGAGGAGTTGTTTATTCATGGTCAGGAGTCCCTCGGCACCAGCCTGAACTGAAACAACACCCCCCAGGCAAGCCTAATTGCCATCAGTCCATGTTTTATCATGAACTGTGGGACAAGCAACTCATCATATCTTCTCAGCAGTTACAAGGTGTCATGCATCATGTCAGTCAACAACGAGGGGAGGTTAATTAGGGGCTCTTTGACAAGGCACAGAAAGCTAGCTTGTGCTACCAAGATGCTGGCAAGCAGACGTGTGAGATTTGGTAAAAGCTAACTTGACAGCAAAAACACTGAACTCTGTGAAGCTTAAACAAATTTTAACACTACAGTGAAAGTGCATTGTACAAGATTATTGGTATTTTCCTAGGAGTAAATTTCCACTAGTGATTAAACTGCTGACTAAAGGATATATTTTGTATCAGGGTGGACCTGATCAATTTGTTCAGCTATTATTTCAAGGTTCCATACATCCATGCATTCAACCTGCTTCTTTCTCATACAAAACCTTACACAATAAAATGATGCTTAGTATACACACCAAGTTATACTGACCAATGCCAGATTTATGTTGCAAGTTGTTTATATCTGCAAGGCAAATCTCACAACACCATGAAAGCACGGAAACATCCAAGACATTTTTTCGGGATGCGAACACACACAGTTTTGGTGTTGAGATGTTGGACTGATGCGCTGGAACAGTTACTGAAATGTCCTATTTTCCCCTTAATTCAACAAGTCAGCACACAGCCTGTCCCATAACTAGACTCTGACACCATCACTAACAGCAGAGGAGTAGTACAGAACACATTCTAAAAATATTTTGGTGCTTTAGGGAGTCAAGTTTGAAATCCTAGCTATACGTGTATGTTCTTTTTCAGTTTAAACCATGAAGTCAGGCATTAATCCCAGATACAAGGCTGTGGGGACAGCCACGTATCACTGCTGCTGTGTGTTGCCTTGCCCCATGAAGATTATTTACATACATCGGGAAGTGCTTGTCACCCCCCTGTCAGAAAAAGCCTGCAATGGAGTGAAGGAAAACATCTTTAGGCAGAAGTCTCAGGTACTAAAAAGTGAACTAAAAAAAATAAACAGTAGTTCAGGTTGTGCTCTCTGCCTCAGCTGAAACAGGGGGTTTGTCTGGAGAAGACACAATACTTTTACTGGAAGATGCTTGGTCTTTGCTGTCATTTGACAGGTAGCAGCATTTAAGTAGCAAAAAAGGATTTGCTAAACAGGAGACAGCGTAAGAGATTAATTTTAGAACTGAGCCAAGCACATGAATTCAGATTTCAAATAAATAAATTTGATTCCAACTCACCCACTTCATTTGCTCGGGAAAGCTCACATTATCAGTTACCACTGGGCTTTTGTTTTAAAAAGCTATACCTTGCTTCCTGTCAGCTCTTACTTGGCTGGTTGTGTGAAAATCCAGTCTTCCCATCCTAGCTGTAGATTTGTTCAGTCTTTTTCTTCACACAGCAAATGATACAGCCTTATTCTTGAAATCAGAGCTCACAACCACTCTCTATAACTGTACTGTTTGGCTTCACTTCATCAAAATGTGCAGCAAAATGATTTACAAGACTCTCTGAAGGCCTGCTAATGTCTTATCTTGCAAGGAATCAGTTGCAGCAATGGCATGAACGTTTTATAAGGTAGGCCATTCATAGCTGGTGGCCCTACAACTGACTGCACCTGCTGCACATACAGATGGTTGAGCTATACTTGGTGTATTGAGTGTGGGAAGGTGAAATCCAAAGTTCTGTCAAAGAAGAAAAAAGGAAAATAAAATCGGAAACTGACTGTACCACTTAAAAACCTAGCAAGTATGAACACAATAGCTGAAACTGTATGCACTTTTCAAAGTAAGTACATTTTTATTTTACAGTATTACTTTACTAAGGGAAGGTTAAGTCTGATTTATTCAGGAAAGGTATGAGTTTGGGTTGGTTTTTTCGGGGGTTTTTTTGTTTTGTTTTCTTTCAAGAATGAAGCAGTGTCAAATGGTAAAGCAATAATTAAACTAGAGTTAAAATTTGATTAAGCAGAACAGGATGAGGGGAAGAGGGAAATGAGAATAGCAGACAGCATTCGTAATTAACATTTAGCCCTCTAACAACCATACAATTAAGATCTGACAGGAAGGGTCAGGAAAATATAATCATTTCCAAAAACTCCAAATCAGATGAAGCAGCAAATTGCAAGCTCTTATGTGGGATCCAGATGAATAAATGGATTGCACAAGCCAGATCCTAAAATGAGTTTTCCTGTCTGTGTGGAGCTCCGTTGGCTGCAAACAAGATTGATGCAGTGACATCCTCATTCATCTTTTTTTTTGCCAAAGTTTTCATTTATTTGCTGCCTTTGATGTTGAGCAACAGGATTATGTCAAGGAAAATTAGCAACTTATGCCCATCAATAACTACACTAAATTTCTTGCAAGCTGTACGTTACAATCTCTCCTAGGGCTAGATTTAAAAAAAAAAAAAAAAATCAGACTGGTGAACTGGCACTTAGGTATGAAATGTTTAAATCAGAAACTGTAACCCTGAAAATCCCAGTTTAGCTGCATTGTCATACCAATGCAGGCATCCTATTTTTACCATAGCCCATAAAACTGCTTCTGTATTTTCAGCACACAAATAAGGGGCAGAAACACCTCCCAAGTAATTCTCATGACTAGTGTTCAAACACCTCAACTCCCCTTGCAGACTAAACTTATCAATGCATTCAGTATAATAAAGCTGAAATATAAGGCTTTTTAATTGAAACACAGTAAAACACTACTTCAGTGTAAGACACAGAGGAGAAATGAAGTTAAGTTTGTGAGGAAAGATTATATGGTAAAGTAACAGGAAGGAGAGCTCCATGTCCCTATGAAGGTGAAGGGAGAGGTTGAACAGCAAGTACTTTCTCAGGCTTAGATGGGTTTGATTAACTACATATTTACTGCATTATATGTTATAGGTTTATACCTACAATTCTATCCAAGTGTCTCCCTTACATCAGATTTTTACACACATCTGCAGTGGTGGGTGCAGAGGCAATGCCACAGGTTCCATCCATTGCCATCCCTGAACAAGGGGCTGGGAGGAGTGCAGTGCTAGGACTAATTGAATCACACAAGTCACATGTTCATGGCACAGCTATGCTAAGAGTCCTTCTTTAGCCTTTCTTTCTCTCTCTGATGAATATCTTTGGGTTTTAAAGGGCTATCATGGCATTTCTCTACTTTGTGCAGGAGAACAGGCTTAATGTATTCAACTGCAAAACATGTTCAGATTCCACAGTCATAAGTGCCGTTTCCTTAAATGAAAGGAATCATAGTTCATGAAATCGAAAAGTGTGTTAAGTTGAAGAGATTCTATAATGTGAAAGGACACATGTAAATTTTGATAACTTGAGACAAGAACAAGTTGTTGCAGAACCAGGTAGCCTTCATTTCCCAGTGCTCTCACTCTTTTCAATCCTGAATAAAGGCAAAACATGAAATCATAGGCTTTATTTTAAAAATATTACCTTGCAAGATCTGCAAGATTGGTTTATGTAGCTATAATGGCATCTACAATTTGAATTCCATAATCTTTGTTTTGTTTTCCCACATATTCATTTATTCCACTTGGTTATAAAAACTTAAACATGAAAGGTAAGTTGGCACTTCAGAGGCAGTTAACTCAAACAAATCAATCATTTTGCCAGACTCTAGGCTGCTTCAAGAGACTTGCGGCCATAAACTTCAATTTAAAAAGGTTTTGTCCATACGTAACACCAGTCTGACTTACTGCAAAATCCTCCTTTTGAACACATGGTCTTGCTAACATTTTAAAACTGAGAGCTTAAACAGTTTAAAACAGTTCCCAGTTTAAAACTGAGAGACTACTTATTTGTGATGACTATGAAAGTATTCCAAGGACTTGAGAATTAACAGTATTTTTTGCTTAAATATCATAAAAGCAGATGACCTGAAAAGATATTTTACATTTCACAACCTTTGCAGAACCCATATTGATGCTTTTACTTTAATTGAGAGCTTTTTTTTAGAGACTTACCTGTCATATCCTTAGCAGAAGTTAGCATACAGCAGAATAGCTTACACTTGACTTGTTTTCATCACTGCCATTTCCTGTAAAAACTAATGTACTATCAATTAGCAGTATATTATGTGTCATTATTAAAATTAATAAAATTATCATTGCTTTAACATAAAATTAGTGTATTATACAATGTTTTTCTTATGTCATCGCGGTCTGTTAGCAGTCCTGGAGTCTATTTGCAAAGGCTCATAAAAACTACTGGACACCAGGGAGCAGTTTTTGTGGCTTCAGAAAAACAATTTCATTTAAACTCTTCCACATTGTCTTTAGTGTCTGACAGGGATATCAGTTCTCTGTAAATGGATCAAAATAAGGCTTTGTTGATAGCTAAATGTTCCATGGAATTGCGTATGCACAAACACTTGCTGTCATGCAAACTGAGAGAAAAATCAAGTCTCAAAGATGGCAGTGTGTAAAAGGCAGAATATTAGATGTCAACAGTGAACACTGGAAGTAATCCCTTTCCTTCTCTCTCCCATGCGTGAAAATATTTGTCTAGGTGCTCTTAAAAACTGGCAGTACATAGAGAAAAACTGCAGATTTTGCTTTATGGCTTCTACATTACATAGACATTATTGTTTCACAGTAATTTTGTGAGATTGTAACCTTGACTTCCCTTCCCAGCTATGATACTTTTCAACAATGTAAATTCAACACTTAAAATCTACGTATGCTAACTGTCTATAAATCATAATACAGAGAGCAAACAACATTACTCAGCTTCACGTAGCAACAAAACTCTTGTTTGAATTAGTTCCAGCTCTGTGAAGTTTGTTGTTCACTTCTCACCATAGAATAAATCAAAACAATTCCATCAGATTTATTTTCTGTCTCTGACATTCTAGTTTTTGGAAGATTGTCCTCAGTCTTCATGCAAATGTACCAATACATTTCTCTGGGCTGTGGGAATATGTGGGAGAATTTCCAAATATACTGCTAAATAACTTTGAAACATTTTCTACTACAACTTGTTGTGCTGCTCTGGGACCAATAATCTGAAGATCACTAGTTAAAGGAGAGTCAGAGTGGAAAAAGCAGGAAAGAACTTTATGAGTTAAACATGTTTTCTTCTCCATTGTTTGACAGTTTTTCAAGCCGTCTATCCTCCTGTAGTGTAAATTGAGCAGGAACAAATTACTATTTCAAATTGCAATACAAATAGTTTACTCAAACAAAAACACAATGAAGGGTATTTTTAGTTTGACATTTTCTCCTTATTTGTCATTAACCCACAACAATCAAGTCTTTAAGCCTGAATCAGTACTTAAATTCATTGTTCATTAACGTATTTAGTGTCCTTGACCCAGATTTTTATTTGGGTCCTCAAGTCCTGCCACTACCAAGTATCTGGAAAAACTGATATGTCAGAGCAAAACAACAAGATAATGCTCTTGGTCCTGTCATGCTACCTAAGAGTGGTGATAGAGAACCCTTCTTTTCTCCATGCAAAAATCCCATCAATGAGCTGAAATCAACAGTTATAAGAGAACCTATTTGACTTTGATTTTTAACAAAAGATGGCAAAATACTTGCACATATGGCTGGGACACACTATTTTAATTAGTATGTCAAGTGCAGTACTGCTTGTGAATATTTTCCTATTCCCATCCAAAACTAAATGATTCAGTTTAACAGCTTTTATTAGCTAAACTATCAGGTGGGTATAATAATAACTTTCACTTCACACTGGGAAAGAAGGTGGACGATAAGCGATGGTGTGGGCAAGGAAGCACAACCAACAGCTAAATGATAAATCCCTTCCCATCTGATGACACTCTTGTATTTATGTGTCCTAATTTTGTTAGAATGCTATCCAGGTCAAAGTCCTACATTACGGCCTAAGTGGCACATGCTGTGTGTTAGGATCAGATCCAACCTACCCATTGTATATGCCAAACTAAGCACACTCTGTGAGAACGTTATGGCAATTATTAATATACATACTTGTTTGGGTTTTTTTTATTGGAAGTAAACATTTATTATGTGATATTGTACTTGCAAAGGCTGAAAAAGAGAAAAAAAAACCAAGTAAAATGAATAATTTAAAAATGGCAAAAACTTTCAAATGTATGAACTCATTTCTGGAAAAGAGGAATAGAATTCTTCTCAAAGTAGAACATCTTAAGTTGAGCTCATATCCTCAGTAAAAAAATGTGAGTTTACAGATCATTAGATGAGCCAAACTGGCCTAGTTCTGTTGAATTAAAAGAAACTACACTAATATATCTTAGGTGAAGATCAGAACCTTAACCCATATGTGTAATTCAATACTTGAAAGTGGGAATCTTAACTTTAGTGAAACTGCTTGGGTGGTTCTTTCATTTCATACATGATTAAGTGATTTCCTGCACTAAAATACAAAAGAAAAGTACTCAAATGTGGAAAGCTCAATATTGTACCGTACTTTGGAAGTCAATTCAGGCTGAAGAATTTCAGTATATGCAGGACCAATGTCTGGAGAGCAACCAACTCACAAGTATTAGACATTGTATTTTGTGAAATTTTTGAAATAAGTTATAATTTTTAACATCTTGTGCATATATTACTTTCTTTAACACCCCAATGAACCATTTGACACACTGAGTTAAAATTAATTTCCTAATATATGTTGAGCTTAGAAGAGCTTTCAGAGATATAAACACATGTAATAAAAGAGACAGTGACTCCATCACATTTCAGTGGAAAAATTCTTATAAATTGTTCTGTAGAGAACATGGTCAATGGACTGAAATCTGACAAAAAATCTGTGACAAAGAGTAATGAAAATCAGCAATTATATAAGTAGATGGGAGGTATCTTGCGCTGACTCTAGAGGCTAGAGTTCTGACCTCCATTTAATATCCTCATTGGTAAACTGGAAAAGATTTGAGAATGTTAATAAAGCACACATATGATATTAAATGAAAGGACCTGAGATAGCGTTTCAAGATCAAGATTTGCTCCACAAGTTCCAGGACAGGTGTGAATAAGGAGAATAAATGAAGTTGAGATACATCTTAACCTTTGGAAACTGCTTGTTTGAATATATTTCTGCTCTGGGTTACTGCTGCAATCATGTTCTCCCTTAACCACTTACTGTACTTTGTACTTTCCCTTTCCAATTTTTCTTTCTCGAGATGTTTTTATGAATCTTAATTGACTAGTTCCTGATTGGACTCTAGAGGTGCTTTTCAAAATATCCCGTTTACTTTTTCTGAAATCAGGCATTAATTTGCATCTTAATAATCTCAAGAACTGTTTATACACATGCAGATAATATCAGACTCTGTTTACTCCCTGTTTTCAGTGAGCAATGGATATGTGTTAGAATAAATGCATGGATCATCTAGAGAAAATTCCAGACACACCTAAAAGATATGAGTTTATTTTTCAAAAGTATACAGAAGGAAAAATTAGCTGCAGGTTTGACAAGGTACTAAAAATATCCCCCTAATCTATTTGTGTTCTTTTTGTACAAGCAGAAATTAGGAATTAGAGAAATGTGAAAATGATCAATTATGCATTTTTCAACTTTCAATTTCAAACCTCTTCATTTGATCCCTATAAGATTCTGACTTTTTGAAGACAAATTTTTGTTTGGATGCTTCTCTAGGTAACATAAAAACCCCAAACCAACCAGTGTTCTAGAACACACAAAATTAGAGAGTGATTCACCTAGCCAAACCATAAACACATACATCTGTTTCATCTATTGTGATTCTGTAATTAATGGTAAAAAGCAGGCTTCCCTGAGGCTTCACTCATCTTGTTCTAAAGTAAGTGTTTAATATAAGCCAGAAAAATTATGGATTCCTGAAGTTCCCAATTTTCTCTTTTTTGGACAGAAATATTTCATTCCATAAATAAGAAAGGATAATATTTTGATATTTTTACAGTATTTAATTCACTTTCTGTTAGTTGATTGAAATTTCATCAGCATAAATGAGTTTGTCTAAATATTTAGCACATGCTAGAGGAAAATGATTTTGATGCAAACTTTTTAATCCTCTCTGGTTATTTCTCATAAGTGTAATGTTTTAAGGCAGAGTCATGTTCTTTGTAATTTCCCACTGCTAAACAATATTCTTATGGTCTAAATTAACATAAAAAAACCCCAGTGTTGAGGAATAGCATGAATAGCAATTTGTAAAGACCTTTTACAGTGCCAGAAATAGATTGCTTCATGTGTTTTAGCCATTAGGTTTGTTGCTGCTGGATGCTCATTAACCAATAATCTTAGTAGGATGTTTAAAATGATAACTTCAATACAGCTGGTTATTTTCCCATTTAATGTCCTTTGCTTTTCACAGTCACTGAAGCTTAAGCGTTTATGTGCTTGTTGAATCTCTTGATGTTGAACCATTATCTGCTTCTTGGGTGGGAAACTGATATGGTACAAATAAACAGAGTAATAAATCATTCCATCACCTTCGTTTAATGCCTTGAAGCCCTTTCACTCCTTTTTTTCCCTCCAAGCAGAGACAGTGATCAGCTTCAATAAAAATGAGAAAAGCACAGGCAGAGCTCTCCACAGGCTTCCTAGGTCCTTGAACAATGGAATGTTCATGATCAGATTTTCTTTTTTTTTCAGTGCTCAAGTGCTAAAACACTGTTCTAAAGGATAGCGAGTGTTCAAATTTGCTGTTGTATTATTGACAACAGAAACAAAAGGTTTACAGATACATCATACAGTCCACATATTTAAATAAGGAAGGTTGATAAACTCATAAAATTCTTGAAGGAATGCTACTAACAAATAAATTCTTCCTTTGTCACTCTGTGTGCTTAAGGAAGTTGTATGGTCCAAACCCCAAAAATTGGAGACCTTATTGCTCTCTACAGCTCCCTGAAAGGAGGTTTTAGTAGAGTGGGTTACAGCCTCTTCTTCCAGGCAACAAGCGACAGGACAAGAGGAAATGGCCTCATGCTGCACCAGGGGAGGTTCAGGTTGGACACTGGGAGGAATGTCTTCATGGAAAGGCATGGTGAACATTGGAACGGACTGCCCAGGGAGATGATGGAGTCACCGTTCCTGGAAGTGTTCAAGAAACAGCTGAGTGTGGCACTTAGTGCAATGGTTTAGATGACAAGGTGGGGATCAGCCAAAGGCTGGACTCGAGGATCTTAAAGGTCCAACTCAAATGATTCTGTGATTTTGTGATGCTGAGAAGATAAAAACAGATACTGTAAAAAAAATCCCTGAAAACAAAAAAAAACCCCTACCTTTCAAACAAACAGCAATGCCCTGGAACAAACAAACAAAATCAGCCCAAAAAACAGTGAAGGAATTAATCTTCCCCCAATACAGTTATCTAAAATGTGATATTCTGATGTGAGTTATTTGACTGAGCTCTCTACAGACAGCAGAGACTTTTGGAAGTATGTTTACCCTTTGTGTGAGTAACTTCTTATTGCACTTATTTCTTCCTTTTGATCAAAGGGGACATCAAGATGGTTAGGTCAGGTTAGACAATGAATTTGAAAATCAATATACAAATACCATTCAAAACAACAATTATTTTAGGTTGCATCATAAATAAATCTGGGTGTGGATTCCCAGTATACTTCCTCAGGAGACAAAGCAAAATATATCTGTCAAAAAGTATTCCTGAAATCCCTGGTCATGTTGAGGGATAAAAAATACGACAAAATCTGTATTTTATTACTTCCATGTATTCTCTCTCTTATGGTCTGGCTGTTTGCAGCTGCTGGATAGTGTAGATGGGAGTAACTGAACCACATGCAGGCACAGTTGATGAGGAGGTGCTCCCCGGTAAATAGAAATGAAAAGGCACTTTCAGGGTTGCGATTCATTTCATTCTAAAGCAGACTTCCAAAATAATCTGGATTAATTATCTTTATTTGTCTAGACTTCACTACAAATTCAACATCAGGTAGGTAGTACAAGCACAAAGATTTACAGTAGAAACATTTTAACTTAGCTAATATTATTCCTCTCTTGTGACATGTTATTCCAGATTAATGGTTTATTTATGATCTACTAAAGGTTTGATTATGTCTTGCCTAGTTGTATCTAAAACAGATTTAACCTGGTTGTGTGAAATACTAATAGGGTATTTCCTAGTGTGTTTCCATGGCAGAGCCGACCTCAGCAGAGAGCTATTTTTACATCTTCAAAAGCTGGCTTTGAATCCAAGGTCTGCTGTGCTAGGCTGTCAATGCTGGTTACCTAAAAGTTAGTCTCAGGAGTTTTGATCTTGTCTTAGGCTGCATGCACACATAAAGCATTACAGTTTAACAGTGCTTTGGGCAACATTCATTTCAGCAATTCTTGTTTCCTGTGAACTTTCTAATAACCAACCACTTTTAATCTCCTCCATCCAGGTTATTTGGCTTGAGGCGTGCTTAAGGCGTAGCAGGGTTAGCTTCTTTTTTTTTTTTTTTTTTAGTTTTCCTGGTGCATTCTTTAGGAGCAGAAGTAAAAAATATTTTGTGAACTTGAGACTTTATGTAGCAAGTATTTATGCTGAGCTTCAAGGCTGCAAAATATTCTATTTCCATGGACTTTGAACAATTATAACTCTTGAACCACTTACTTGGTTTTCTTCTGAACACCAAAAGAAGGTATTTTCAAAAGAAGTTGAATTAAGAGAGTAATTTGTGTATTTGAATAAATAGTCTGAAACAGAATCTTAAATTTAACTTTATGTATAACATATTAAAAATCCTTACTTCTTTACAGTGTTGTAATACATTTGTAAGCCTCAAAATATTTATTTCTGGAAGAAATAAAACCCACCACATTGCTTAAAACATCACCCAACTAAAAGTAAAGTAAAGTTTAGTACCCAACTAAAAGTAAAAAAATCCAAGAAAGATCAGAAAAAAATCAAAATAAATGATCTTGCCTTACATTGTGGTAGGGTTTCCATGGGTACTGTCTTCAGGTGCTCTTGCATCTATTCTGAGATGGAGAAAGAGAGTGGAGAGTGCCACAGGAATGTGGCTTTTTTCCTGTGTAGTACAAGGAACACCACTTGCTCTCTTCACTAATGGGGGAAAAGCTTCAGTGAACTTTTTCAGTTGCATCATGTAAGATTTAAATGGATATTGTTCATGTTCAAACCTTCTAGTGTATCACTGTTTGAAGTCAGCGACAGGTTGTCCTGTGAAATGGCGCTAAAGGTGTAAGTCCATAAATTGGCTACAAGCATACCTATAAAACAGCTAAAACTATTTCAGCTTTTCAGAGACAAATCCTGCGCAGGTGTCTTAAGTTTCCAAGTGCAAACAGAAGTCACATCTCTGTTCATCTGAGAGCACACAGTCATACCTGATAATGTTCATCTCTTCCCTCGCACCAAATCTCAGCAATGAAATACAGAGCTAATGTGGGAGCATTAGGGTTATGGTAAATATGTTGGTAGCCAAGCTGTTGGCAGCAATGGATGTGGAGTAATAAAAACTTCATAAGCTGGTCACTTCTGTTGTATGAATGAGTATGTAAATACACATGCCTGACAAATAGAGAAGCAGCAGCACTACTGAGCATTGTTGCTCACTTTCATTTGTGTCCCCATTCCCCCATTCACCCATCTCTCTTCACGGAAGACAGGAAGGAAGGGTCTGCAGCTCTGAGTAAGTGTACAGTTTTTATCAGCAAATGACAGTGGTCTGATACATATTATAGACACTTATTCTGTCCATAGAGCCTCGAACCTCTCTTTATAGAATTAAATGACTATTTTGAATTATCTCATTTAATGTCTCACTATCTATATAAGGTCTTGGCTGCATAGTGAAAAAAAATGCATACAAATGGAAGCAAAAAAAATGAAACCCCAGGAATTATCACAAGGACCAAATTCCAAGTCCATCTAGTTTAGAATATTTATTTTGCCAGTGACAATAGCCGTTACCAGATCACACAAAAAGGCATAAGCCTCTGGCTCTAGAGACTAGAGATTTGTTTAAACCACAGAGCACAAGATTTATTATTAATTTTTTTTACATAAGTTCTTCATGTCTGCCGTCTGTTGATGATTCACTTTTTGACAAATGCTGCACTTTAATCCAATGTGGCCTGAAAATCTTTTCTTTTAGTAATGAATTTAATATATTCACAATTTAAAGGAAATTATTTTAGAAACTGAATTTATAAATCATTTGGTCAAACCATCTGAAATTGGACTTGTTCAAAAGTGGAGGATTATTATTCCTATAAGAATCTACCTTATTTTCATTCTTCAATGCAGTAAGATTTCAAATGAATGAAATTGAAGTCCACTATTGGGGGTTTTTTTCTAAGTCTACTATAATTGTTGCATCACATATATTTCAATGCTAATGAAGCTTTATTGCTTTATGTCTTGAACATGATGAATTTTGGTTTAGCTTTTTGTCTGGCAGCCAAAGAAAATTATCTTCTTACTTTTCCCAGGGAGATGAGGGTGTGGGGGCTAAAGTTACCTTTGTATGTTTTATTTGTTCTAGGGTGCTAGAGTCTTGTCTTTTTTTGTAAAGTTACAGGTTATCATTTTGCTGATATAATTAGTTCAAGCATGTTTATAAAATTAAACAGACCAGCACATACATTTGTGGTGTAAGCCTCTCAGTGGAGGATGTTTAAGTATGATGTGTTAGCACTTTGAAATACAGACAGCTGGCATGTGATTGTATTGTGTGTTGGGTTTTTAATAAAGAGAATAATTTGATAACACAAATGCACTCTTTTCTAGATTCACTGGCTACAGTCAAAGAGAAAAAGGATATTTATAGTTATATGGATAAACTTAGACTTCAGCAATGATAAATTTTTAAATTACTTTTTTATCAAAGGCCAGTTTAAGTTTGATCCAGTTAAATATGATTTGGTTCCTGTAGTCTGAAATGTTATTCTTACACTAAACAATATCTTTTATCCGAAATAGATTTTCTGTTAAATAAAATGCTAAAAAGTGTTCTGCAAAATTCAACTAAAAATTCATCAAATCATGAGAGCTCAGTTGAAAATCTTTGAGCCAAGTCAAAATAAAAGAAACATGGAGTACTAATTTTGTTATTTGCTCTTTCAATGAATTTTTTATTTCTTCTTTAAAATGAAAGGAAACACCCAATCCAACTTAAAATTTATTTTAATCATTAATCAGGAAAATAAAATAGCCAATTAGACATTTTTCCTTGGAAGTGTTTTCATTTAAAAAACAATAATACATCTCTCTTTAAGAATAATTACTCTAGTGGAAATAGTCTGGTCTATTATTGATCCTGCAGATTGCACCTCTTTTTGCTGGACTGAAAACAGTGGCAGAAGTATTCTTCAGCTGCTAGATTTGCAGAACAACTGCTAGGAATGTAGGGTTTTCTTCGCCAACAGCCTTAGAGGAAAGTAGCCTCAGAGTGTTCACGTGGATTCTACCCTGTGCAAAATCAATTTCTGTATTTTCTTTCCTGTCTTGAAAAGGTAATATCTTTTCCCACCCCACAAAAACTGGCATTTTCAAAAAGGACACTTTTTTGGTAGGATAGAGCATGCCTAGTGAAAAAATCTGAGGCATTCTATTTCAGCTCTTCTCTGCACCATTTATAATTCCTCTAGTCTTTTTAGCTTGTCTTCTGGGTGTCACTGTAATTCCTTCATGTAAAACCATCTTAGGTGGTGAACCTCAGGAAATTTATTTTCCAGTTATTTCCTGACAGACTAGCAAACCATGGATTAACCACTTATGTGTTAAACTACAAACCGTGAAACCACATATTGGTGACCTGAATTCTCTGTTCTACAGCCAGGTGATTGATTGGAGGCAAAAAGTCTGAAAGTCTAGCATTAAGGGAGGTAGTGAAAAGCTCAGCTGCATGAGTAGCTGAGTTGGCCATGAGGCTGTTTTGAGGATGTTCAGGAGAAAGTTGTTTCTACTGCTTTGGGAGCTGAAACATGAGTCACTTTTATGAGCATCAGACCAGTCATCTTTGTAAAGGCTACTTTTTCCACTTATCCTACTTTGCTCAGACAGGATCCCTTGAGATCCTCAGAGAATTTGCTATCTTTTTAGTGTCCTAGTATTTTTATTCAGAAAAAGTCTTAAAATCGGAAGCATCAAATGATCTATATAGCTTCAGTTTTACTTATAGATGGTATTCAGTTTGCAGGAGTTATTTTTATCTTTAATAAAACAGTTTTGAAAAGCTAAACTAGGAATGAGAAATAGAAATAACTGCATTGGGCATTGAGCAATTAATATAATTTTAGGATTTTTTTAATTGAAGTGTTCTATTTAGTTATAGAATCATTACAATGAATGCAAAAATTTAGTATATGAAAAGAATGAGGAGTGATTAATATAGCTATGGCCCCAATTACCAGATAGGAAATTATGCAGGAATTAAAATGGACGCTCTTCTTAGGTGTAGTAATTTTGGGAGTAGATAACTTCATAATCTACCAGAACTGAGAAAGGAGCTGACATTATGATTTTGCCATGGAAAAGGCACAGTGTGCTGGCTCATAGATGTGAAAACTGCCAAGTTCGCAGCACAAACCTGAGGGAAATTAGCTGAGTTCAAGGGGAGGTTGCATAGCATTCGATGGATAACGAATTTTTGTCTAGAGCTTCAGTTTTCTCTGCTTGTGACTTCATTAAATGACTTCCTCCAAAGCTGCTGAAAGTTGCTGACTCCATCTGGCTTCACAGGTATTAATTAAGCCCTAACAAATCAGATGGCAATTTGCCCTGTTGTGTTTGGCTGCAATAGGGAGAAGTCAATGCTCTCCTAAATTGCAGCGAATACATTGTTGATTCATAGTCAATATGCTTTTGTATTTCACAATTTATTTAGGTTCCTGCCAGTGAAGCTCCCACTTCTACATGATGTAGCCATCTAAGATCTCTCACACAACCATTGTGTGCCCATATCTTTATCACTCACTGTTCTATCCATAATCAACAATATAGAAAACCAAGTTATTATCTATTTGTGTTTCCTTGCAGACACTTTAATGATCAACTCCCTCTGTTCCACTTGATGGATAGTAGAGTGGGGGAGAGAAAGGGCACAAATGTATTAATACAGAACTAGAGGCTATTTCTCTTTTCACCCTTCTGCCATGTCCAATCCAGGTGTCTTGCACGAGTTGTTCAGAGCATTTCTTACCTTCTGTGATTATGTCTATAAATCATTTTACTCCCATCTATATCACCCTTTTCTCTATGTATACATCCCTTTTTGTAGTTCTTCTTATAGTTATAGGTTTTTTGTCCTCTCTTATCCCTTCTCTTGGCAGCATTTTGCAGCAAATATCAAGGCTGAGTGAGACACATTTTGCCTCAGGGCCAGCAGAAGCCAGAGCACAGTACCAGAAGCCCTAAATTTTTTTGTGTACCTTTTTCCCTTCATTGGTATCCACAACCCCTCCTTATTCAGTGTTGTCTGTTAATTCATTAATATTGCACTTTTTTGCTCTCATCAGTCACTAATGGAGATGTCAAACAAAGCTTGGGACTGATCCCCAGAGATTCTCCAATACACACTAGTCTCCCAACACATGCACTACAGTCAGCTATTTTCCTACAGCCTTTCTTAAGGTTTATAGTCCACAGGACTACAGCCTTCGTGGAAAAAAAAAAGCTTTACAACTTCGTGTCATAATGAGTCATGTTGAAGCTCACATACTATTTAGAATTTTTTAAAAATTATTTATTGAAGGCCAAAATATTGCAAGATATATTTTTGTTTTCAGAGAAATCTATCTAATGTGCTGCAGTAGAACATCTACTTGTTTATAATTTTTTATCTATATTTTTTGGTATTATAGTTTCTTCTCATAATCAGCCAGATTTCGCTACATTTGTTTATTGTTTTTCTTTTGCCTCTCATCCAGGTCCTGAGAGCACAGACAGAAAATGCACCACCACAGTAATGCTTATTCAAAGTAGCTCTTAGATTTTAAATGAAGCAGGAATAATTATGACCAATGTTTATAATTTTTAAAAAGTCCAGAAATTCCCAGTTTACATCTGGAGACATTCACAGTTTTTGAAGCTTAGCCCTAAGACATGAGGTTAAACTTCAAGTAAAGAAGTGTAAGAGACTAAACTTAATTCTAGCAGATTTCAGTGCTTTTTATTTGTGCTCAGTACAATTCTCCTTCAGACTCATAAATCAAAGAATGTCATTTTGGAATAGGAACTGCACCTTTGAACCATTATAAACATTAAATAGCATAAATGAATGTAGCATATTACATATTTTCATTTTATGCTTTATATAATAATTTCTTCCTTTTTATTATTATCTCAAAAACAGTGTTGTAACAACAACAACAACATCAGTTGTTGTACTCTTCATTTGATCCAAAAAGTAGGTTTGTTATTGTGCTGCTTGTGGCTGTAATAAAGTTAATTTTCTTCCTATCAGCTAGTATGGGGCCGTGGTTTGGATTTGTGATCAAAACAATGTTGATATCATGGGAATGCTTTCATGGTATCCGAGCTGTGCTTACACAGAGTCAAAGCCTTTTCTGCTCCTCACCCAACCCCACCAGCAGGGAGGCTGGGAGTGCACAAGGAGTGGGGAGGCAACATAGCCAGGACACCTGACCCCAACTGACCCAAGGGATATTCCAGACCATATGGCATGTAAAGGTGGGGGAAGGAGAAGGCCAGAGGGATGTTCAGAGTGATGGTGTTCGTCTTCCCAAGTAACCGTTGCACATGATGGGGCCCTGCTTTCGTGGAAATGGCTGAACAGCTGTCTGCCTGTGGGGTGTGGCGAATGAATTCCTTCTTTTGTGTGCGCAGCTTTGCTTTACCTATTAAACTGTCTTTATCTCAACCCGTGAGTTTTCACATCTTTCCCTCCTAATTCTCTCCCCAGCCCCACTGGGGGAGAGTGACTGAGTGGCTGGGTGGCATTTAATTTCTGGCTGGTGTCAAACCCCAACAGTTATTTTTTCTGTTCTTACGCATTTATGAAGTTTATGTATTATGAATTATAGGGAATGTGGAAAAGAGGACAGGCCACTTGGGAAGAATACAAGAATGCTGTCAGGAATGTAATGTGGAAGGCTATTTGGAATTAAATTTGTCAGGCAGTGTTGAGGACAACAGAAAGGGCTTCTTCAAGTACAATAGTAGCAAAAGGAAGATTGGAAAATAATGGCCTACTGCTGAATGAGATGGCCTACTCCTGATGATGGAGGATACAGAGAAGGTGCAGGAACTGAATGCCTTCTTTTCTTCACTCCACTGCAAGGCTAGCTGTCAGAAATCCAAGACCCTGGAGACAAGAAAGTCTAGAGAAAGGAAGACTTTCTCTTGATCAAAGGAGGATTGGGTTCGAGATCATTTGTGCAAACTTGACACCAAAAAATCCATGGGTGCTGACAGGATACACCCACAAGTTCTGAGGAAGATGACAAATGTTATTGCTAAACCACATTCCATCATCTTTGAACGGTCATGGAGCGCAGGGGATTTGCCTGAGGACTGAAGGAAAACTATTGTCACTTCAGTCTTCAAAAAGAGAGAAAAGGAGGACCTAGGAAAATACAAAACTGTCAGCCCCATCACAATCCCTGGAAAGGTGATATACAACTCATCATGGATGTCATGTTTAAGCATGCGGGGAAAAACAAGATTGTCAGGAGTATTCAACATGGATCCACCAAAGGGAAATCGTGTTTGGCAAAGCTGACAGCCTTCTGTGATGGCATGACAGGCTACGTAGATGAAGGGAGAGCAGTGGAAATTGTCTGCCTGGACTTCTGCAACACTTCTGACAGTCTCCCATAACATCTTTGTAGGCAAGCTCAGGGAGTGAGGATTGGATGAGTGGACAGTGAGATGGATTGATAGCTGGCTGAATGGCACAGCTCAGAGGGCTGTGATCAATAGTGCAAAGTCCAGTTGGAATCCTGTAGCCAGTGATGTTCCCCAGGGCCAGTACTGGATCCAATCTTACTCAGCTTAGTCATCAATGACCTGGATGAAGCGGACCCCCAGCAAGTTTGCTGATGATGCAAAACTGGGAGGAGTGGCTGCTAGAACAAAAGGCTGTGCTTCCACACTGTCAGACCTGGACAGGCTGGAGACTTAGATGGAGAGGTACACAGTGAAGTTCAAGGAATGCAAATGCAGGGTCCTGCACCTGGGAAAGAAAAACCTCATGCACCAGTGCAGGTTGACCTGCTGGAAAGCAGCTTTGTGGACCAGGGAGTTCTGGTGGAAAGCAGGTTAACCATGATCCAGCAGCACGCTCTGGTGGCCAAGAAGGCCAGTAATATCCTGGGGTTCATTAGGACGGCTCTGGCCAACAAGTCGAGGGAGGTGATTGTGCTACTCGACTCTGCCCAAATAAGGCCACGTCTGGCATACTGTATGCAGTTCTGGGCTCCCCAGTTCAAAAAAGACAAGGAACTACTGAAGAGGGTCCAGTGAAGGGTTATGAAAATGGGTAGGACACTGGAGAACCTCATCTATGAGGAAAGGTTGAGCCAGCTGGGCTTGCTCAGTCTGGAGAAGAGAAAACTGAGTTTGGACCTCAGCAGTGCATACAAATATCTTCAGAGCGGGTGTCAAGATGATGGAGCCAGGCTCTTTTCATTGGTGACCAGCGACAGAACAAGGGGCAGTGGGAACAAACTGAAACACAGGAGGGTCCATCTGAATATGAGGAAAAACTTCTTTCTTTGAGGATGACAGAGCACTGGAACAGGACACCCAGAGAGGTTCTGGAGTCTAATTCTCTGGAAATACTCAAAACCTGCCTGGATATGATCCCGTTCAATCTGCTCTAGGTGAACCTGTTTTAGAGGGGGATTGGACTAGATGATCTCCAGGGGTACCTTCCAGCCCCAGCCATTCTCTGATTCTGTGATTCTCTGTATTTCATTTACCTTGTTTTACATTGCTGCATGAATATTGAATAACTCTGTATATATGTATAAAGAATTTTACTTTCCTTTTCAAGTTGTTTTCCATTTTGAACAAGTGGTGACATTGAAATGCTTTTATCCCCACAGAGATGTAAAGTGTCTGTAAAAAAGACAAGAAATGACTCAGAAACTTCCTGAGTCTAACAACCTTCACAGAAACAATTTGGATTAGAACATCCACCCCTAACATAAAAACTGAGAGAGATTTAGGCCAACCCTGTTCACAGGAGAGGTTTAAAGATGGTTAGCACAATATTTGGAATACATGAAACAAAGAAGTTAGAATATGGGAATGGGGAGTTGTAGGGTTGGAAGTTCATTGAAAAATGATTTTTCTATTGTAAAAAGTCAGGGAGTTTCCTTCCAGATGACCGTGAAACACAGTCTTGGATGGTGGAATAAAGTGAACACTCTTTAACTTTATTCACAGACTGAAAAAACCCGAACAATTTCAACAGTGTTAACAGCTGTAAAAGGGCTAGTTTGGCTGGGATAGACTGAGTTTCCCATAGTTGCCACAGAATGTACAACATGCCCTGGTCCTACTACACTGCATGTCAGCAAGGAGCAGCTGCCCTAAACATAGACAGTATTTTCCATCTTTCTCCATGTCCCATTGCCCGGATGGCCTTGATGCCAGCAGCAGCTGTCTTCAGCTTTTCCCTGCTGTGATTTTCACTCAGCTGTTCAGGGATGAAGTTGGAATTGGCTGCCGTAGAAACTGAGAAAGACATTCATTAGAGAGCAGAGGAAGCAGCAGCTGAGTGGCTGCTGGAAAGGAGCCTGCATGGGGCTGACATGCCATTCCCTGGAGGCCAGAAGCAGCTGTGGAGAGGAAGAAAGGAGAGGACATTCCTCAGATTTCATCTTACTCAGAAGAGTATAGGCATTTCTGAATATTGGTGACTATATGAAAATCCAGGGCACATCTGTCAGTTGCTACCATTCCTTTATAGTGTCCATATATAGCTCAATAGTGTCCATATTGAACTTTGTTCAGAGAGACAGGCAAGTAAACAGGGATTTCATACAGCTTGAAGACTGCAGCATTCAAAAAGGATAGTGCAGGAGGAGAAAGCCTTGGCAACAACTTGTGGCACTGTGTCCAATATGAAATAAAGTCTCCCAGGGAGTTCTCAATTTTCCAGGGAGAACAACCCAGCTGGGGAACAAGAAAGGTTCCTGGGACCTGCTGCTCAGACATCTGGAGTTTTCGTGACCAAAAGCTTATTAGTTTTGCAACAATTGTGGATATGATCCTCCCTCTTACTATTATGAAAGATTAAAATAATAACTTTAATCACTAATACCTCTTCTTCTAGAGAAGGAAATACAAATGGTGACCAACAGTGGCCAGCAAGCATATAAAGGGACGGGGAAGAGGAGTGGAAATCAAATAGAGTATATATATATATAGTCAGTGTTTAGTCTTACCACTTTTAATAATACAAGTTCACATACCTCATGCATGTTGTTGCTGAATTCTAACACAATTGAGGGAGTAGGTACAGGCTGCATTTCTTGGGTGAAAGTGTGGACAAAAGAAAGAAAAGTAGGAACTTTGTGAATGGGAAGAGGTAAGATAGAAGATGAAAGATAGTAAAGAATTGCTGTATTTTGCAAACTGCCCTTTTGGACTGAATATTTCCAATTTTCTTGATGGCACAAACGTTATTTTGACATCACTGACCAAATTTGAAATGAGAGGGGTGGAAATGAAAGAAATGTTTGTTTTTCCCTCATCCTCCATGGCACAAGACAAGCAGCCCACTTAAATGACAGAATATCCCTGGTATGTGTCTTAATTCAATTCAGAGGCGAGAAGAAAACATGGCCCAAATAGAAGTGTAGGCTCCTATTTACACTCTTTGTTGTCATATGTGTTTCATCTTTCATCAGCTATTTGTCTAGTAAGCCCACTGAATCCAAATTCAATGACGTTCTTGGAACAGCACCAGCAAATTTACCTTTCTTTTCTCTGTCAGTCCCTCAAGAAGGTAGCACAAGACCATTCATTTGTATTGTTAACATAACTTATAACCTAATGATCATCCCAATTCTTCATAAAATTCCTGAAGTAAGCACTCAGCTTTTGTTGTTGGCTGAAGTTTTATTTCATTTTATTCTGGATAAAGATCTAAATCCCTATATATTCTCACTTTATGTAGAATAAGGTCTCAGATTTAACAACGGAGTATGATCTAATCAATGTTTTAAGCAGCATGAAATAATTAAATATTTTCTAGTATCAAGGGAAACTTTTCTTGTTTTCTGCTATAGCAATGATTAGTTTAAATGTTCAAAAATTAATTTTTCACATTATTTTTAAAACACCATGATAATATTTTATATTGTGCTAAAGTAAGGAACTTTTAAAGAAGAACTCTAAAAAGAGTGGAGTATGTAAAAGGTCAAATGCAGAATGAATATAAATTCAGTTAGAGGCAATCAAAAGTCAGTAAGATGCTGTGGTTTGTTGTGTGGAATTCCACCTCACAGGAGACTGATATTTATTCTGCGGGACTTTTATGTGATAACTTTTTTTTATAAATACACAAAAGAAGAAATATTTTGAAACTAAAAGTGCCACAGTGTTCTAGAGTATTTTATTGATCTCTGAGTGCAACAAAAATTTATTCAAGACCTTTTGTCTTATTAATAGACATTTATCTTTCTATCAGGTATGTATAGAAAATCTGAAATAATGTATATGTACCCCAAATACACTGCATTTGCCCACAGACACATACAAAAAATATCCATATTATAATATTATAAAATAATTTATATCTTTGTTTCCTTTGTGACTTGCTTTATTCTAGGAATATACTCATATATTCAATTTTTGTCCATGTATGGAGAAACTAAATGATCTAAACAGTAAAAGTGTTAACTTTTTTTTTAATGAATTAACATTTATGAGGGAATTTATTTTACTTTCCTAAGTACAAGAATCAAAGATAATATAGATTCTTCAGGTCTGATTTAATGTAATGATTGTAAGAACAGAAAACTTCACATCTTCTCAAGTAAGTCCATTTGCCTTAGACTAGTACTTATGAAGTATCTCTTAGCACCTGTTCATCCTCTTATTGGTTCTTCACTTATCAATGTTGAGTAATTTATGTCACCTATCCAGAATTTGTCCTCAGCAAACCTTATTTGAATTGATAGCTTAGAGGACACCACAGACAGAAACTACTGTTTCTGAAATGTGGAAGCAATAGTGAAGAATCTTACATCTTTATCATCTTATTCAGTGTGATTCTGCCCAGTGGGGGGGGAAAGAACAGCTCCTGGGCTTCTAGGCCTGGAGATAGATCTGCTAACCCTCACTGTACCACACAGAAGAGTGATGTTTACAACTACTAAAAAACATTTATCACTAATACCAGAAGGAAATACTCACCCATACTTTCTAAAACACTGATTTTATGGTATTTATTATTTTTTGAATAATAAATTTTTGAAAGTCTTGGTGAAGACTGAGCTGTTGTGGTTGAAAAAAACCCCTATGCATACTGAAAAAACCTGCTCTTAAACTCCTGTGCCCTTAACACATTGTAAGCATATTTAAAGGCATGCTGATCACAGGGAAAAATGTGCTAGAATAAAGGTTTTGTCTGACAGTGGACATAGAGTCACAGAAATGTCGAGGTCAGCAGGGACCTCTGGAGATTCTCTGCTTCAATCCTCTGTTAAAAGCAAGGTCAGGTAGATCAGGTTGCTCAAGACCATATCCTGATGTGTTTTGAATAGTTCCAAAGATTCAGACTCCCAAGAGCCTCTGGGATAACTCTGAGGTAGATTGGAGGGATTACATCCTTTGACCTGCCGGCAACACTCTTCAGTGCACCTGAGAAAATTGCTGGCCCTCTTTGCCTCGACAGCACAGCTCATAGCATCATAGAAGCAATCATAGAGTCATCAGATTATAGAATCGTAAAATCATAGGCTCTTATAACAGTTTGGGTTGAAAGGGACCTTAAAGATCATCTAGGTCCAACATCCCTGTACCATCATCCAAGTAATTAATGAATATGTTATTCAAAAGTGGCCCCAGTATGGACCCCTGGTTGTGCAACTAGTGACTGACCTCTAACCGGACTCTGCCACCAATCACAGCTCTCTAAGCCTCACTGTTCAATCAGCTTTCATTCAACTGCACTTTTCACTTACCCAATCTTTACACCAGTTTGTTCATGAGGATGTTATGAAAGACAGGGTTGAAAGACTCAATAAAAGCAAATTAAACAACATACCCTGCTCATGCAGTGACCTGCTCATCTATCTAAACTACTTTGGGGGTTTTTTACATTTCTTTTTGAATATCAGTTCTGTGATTTGGTTTTTTTTTTTTAGTCATGGCCTAGCAGCATAGTTCACCATTAAATTTCCAGAAGTTTCCCTCTAGTTATCTGGCTTAATATAAGTCTCATTTGTGCTTACTACAAGTAAAAAAACCTATTTTTTCTAGATGGCAACTTGGAGAATATAATCCAGGTTCAACTGTCAAAAGGCTGTACAGTTGCACTAGGAATTTATTTGGCTCACTAGTCTATTTTATTTCCCTATGACATTTAACAATGCTGTTTTACACACCAAACAATAACTTTTTTTAGCTGCTTTTCATACTAACATTCTCTAATGCCTTTAGTCAGTTGGGACATTTACAGCTTCAAGGTTTGGAAAAACACTCACCCCTACAACCCTCTGCAGTCTACTCAGATCCTTCACTTTGGGTCTGGTCACAGCCCTCAGCCAGATGAAGTTTAATGTAGAAAATAAAGTTCCCCTCATCTTCGAGATTTATATTTTCTTTCTAGTTAAAATGTAAGAACATTCTGGGAATACAGGAGCAATAATTCCCTTGATTAGCTCCATTTTTTAACTAAAGAAACCAGAAATTATAACATTAAATACACCAAGCTGTGCATGAAAAAACGGTGCAGGTTTAATGCTCATGTGGTACGTTATAATTAAATAGCCTTTAAAATATTCTCACTGGAATATACAGGGAACCACTGGTTTTATTTTGGGTGCTTTATTTTTACTGTTTATACCTGCAACAAAATCACAGTTCTTATTCACTTCCAACGGTGACACTGCTGTCAAAATTCCAACTTCATTTCAAAAGGACAAGACTTGCTTATATTTTTAATAGCTCCCTGCGCTTTACCTGCCATCTCATAACTGACAAGAGCAGACCCAAAACCAAATAAAAAAAACCCTAAAGCTTTTCATTTTCAGCACCATTTTTTAAATCTCCCTGTCCATCTCCCTGAGGTGATGGTATAAGAGGGAAGCTTGTAGCGTTCATTATATTAAAACCATGTCAGCTTCAAGCTCTGTTCTTTTATATGCTAGCTAAATATATTCTAAACTGCTTGTATCTTTCTGCCATCCCTGCAAATTGTTAATGCCTCTTTAGCTGCTTGATTTATCTCCAAACCTGCAGATTGCCTTTATAAGAATTCCCATTGACTGAAGTGATACTTGTTCATGTGAGCAGAGCTGATAAACCGCAGGTCTCACCATCACACAGAGCTCTGCTTATTATGATGCTACAGATTTTGTTTTCTTTCAGTAGGCAAAATAGGTTTAGAAACACATTTTCCTTTCATCCCTCAAAGGAACTCATAGCAGAGTGGTTGAGATTCAAAAACTGGCTTTTCAGATGACAGTACATCACTCTGAATGGTTCCTACTTCGCCTGACATATCTAGAAAGCCTTTGCCACAGTAAGAGATGTTTTCAGCCCAGAGAGACTCAGGCATCAAGGTCTTGTCTTTTATGTCTAACACACAGTGCAACATTCCCTATCTACCTTGATGGGTTCCTGAACCACTCTGTAAAAGCATTTATGAAAAAATAAGTTAGTGTTGTACAACTTACATGAGCTTTTTCGTAATAAAAACAAACCATTTCACTGAAGATTATAATACATGCAAACAAACAAAAATCTTGATTCAAATCTGAATCTACTCCCTCATAAACATAATTCATTCTCAACAGGATTAAGGGGCAGAGGGTAGAAGAGGAAACACACTTTAGTCATCTGCTACAATGCCAGTGTCATGATATTGTGTTTCCTGAGTGAATGGAGCTCAAGAAAGAAACTATGGTCCCCCACCGTGAACAAATGCCTGCCCCCTGTTTTTGCTTCCTCTTCTATGCACAAACAAGCAAGATTTCTGACGTAGACTGCTAAACCTGTATTAGATGGCTCAGATAATTAGCAGAATAAATGGAAAACAAGCTAAGTTCTTGGACAAGTCACAGTGTCTCTTCTTCATTTGAAATAAACCTAAATGCTGATTTTCATTGAGTTCTTTTACTATACCTAGGAAACACAGAATAAGAACAAATAAGGTTCTATTTGCCCAGAGAAATAGGAATTAAGAATATGTTTAAAAATTATATGTACCTTAAATACAACAATACGTGGAAATATATTTACAAACTCTTTAATTTTCACCAGTGGGATTTTTACAGGTTTCATACAGCTCTTTTACAACAATGAACATCTCAGCTGTTCTTAGAAGAAAGAAGAAAAATGGAAAAAAACCCTAACAAACCAACAACCATTCATCTGTCTGTTTTGTCTAGGAAGAAACAGTAATATCTGTAATCTGAGCTCGTGCCTGAAATGAGGATTTGATGAGCTGCAAGAAACCTGAGCTGAGAATCAGAGCCAGCTGCCCAGTTCTGACCCTGCTCACAGATCCCATGACTCCAACAAGACAGCAAAGGTCTCATGTTACCCAGTAGCTCCACCTTTTAGGAGGAACTCCTCGGAGACAAACACAGGTAATATGCACAGAGGTAAGAGAAAGCACCTGAAGGATAAGTCCATGGGAGGTCAACTAATTCTTTGGAAAACTGCAGTACTTCCTGTTCTTTTCTCCTTGACTATTTGTCTTTGCCTCTATCCTTCTCATCAATGCTTTTGACCAGTGTTTTCACTGCAGGGCTATAGGCAGTGACAATACTGCTTGCTTCAAAATTACTCCCCAAGTGCACAGGACATTACAGCATTACTGTAAAAAAAAGTTACTAATTCTTCCTCTACTTTAAAAACTGTCTCAGAATAGTTTGTAAGAAATATATCCATGCTGCAACCGAGGAGTGCTCTGACGTATACAGAGTTCTTAAAAAGTTTAGCTTTTCTTTAACCTTTAAAATAAAACATTTTATGTTGACAAACGAAAGTTTTCTCCTCCCTGATATGGATAAATTCATGTTCCTTTATATCTTATATGAAAAACAGTGTTCTTATTACGTAGTTTTGGGGCACCACAAACTTATTTGAATGAATGCTCCTCTAAATATTCTGTTTGAATCACTCATTGGAGTATTTTGAAGTGTACAAACTGTACTTTGATGATCTCATTGAACAAATGATAAAGGAATACACTGGCAAAGTAGCCTATAAAATGTATTTCATTGTTGTTTACTATGGTCATGGCTTTTATGTGTACCTGGGGAGATGAAATGGTAAAGGAGAAATGCCCTTCTTTTAAAAAGGTTGCTTCAATCTTTAGAGATTTTTATTTTTAATTGTGTTGCCATCTCCTAATTTTTTTTCTTCTGAAATCTCCTTATAAAATTTCAGGAATGAAGGAAGTGGGAGACATGAATGTTTGCAAAGTCGTTTTCTGGGATATATGTGTGTATTTGCAGGTATATAAACTTTTTGGAATATGTGGTGATATATGTTATATGGTATGATTAGGCATAGAACTTCCTTTAGAAAATATCTCCACTGGTTATACTTGGATGCTAACTTTAATGCTAGCAATATTATCATGAGGGAAGTATACAATATAATAGGAAGATAATAGATTTTTACCAAAACTGTTAAGAAGACTGTGCCAGTCTTTACTTGGCATACTGATGGACTAGGCCCTTGCATAAAATTAAGAAGTCTCAACTCACAAGTTCAGCTGACTAATAAAATTCACGAGTCTTCAGAAATTATGCACCAGGCAAACACGACTGCTTGAGAATATAGCTTTCCTTCATGGTAACCGTAAAAATTAAACTGCCTCCTTGTTCCTAACTAATGCAATAAGATGCATCAAATTACGGTTTCTAAATGCAGGCAACTGTAATTTGTGATATCATTTACAGACATAGCTGTTATTGCAGTTAAATTAATGTTTTACTTTTTGTGGCCACTAGAACATGTAAATAGAGCATGACGACCACAGTAATATCTTTCATGTTAAGTGATTAGATTCAGGCCTAATTAATGTCCAGATTCAAATTTCACATCACCCTTATTTTTTTTAAGCTAATTGGATACTAATGTAAAACCAGTTTTATTTATGAGTATTTAAAAAATCTAGAAATGCCTGGCTTATGCTTTGTGCTGTGTGTCTGAGTGTTTTGATTTTATTCCTGTTACTGATGCATTTGGTGCAGACATTGGTTATAAATCCTTGAAACACATTGCTCACCACATTTTTTAAAGGTCGTCAAAGCAAAAAGCTGCTGGTTAGTTTGGTAAGCATTCAAATGTTCTTCTGCTAAAATATCTTCCTTTTGCAAATCATTGGGAATGTGTGTAGACTTCTTGATTTTATTTGCTTGTTAAGTCAACTGGGAAAAAGAAAAAACCAGAGAATTTATACATAAATCTGTTTCTTTTCCACTAAAAGAAAAAACAGTCTTCTTTGGCCTTTTGATTAGGGGTAAAATCAGTATATCTTAGTTCAATGGTAGTTCCCTAGTCATGGAATATGGATCTGATTCCATTTAAAATAGTGGAAGGACAACCATTTTTGAATAGCAACTTAAATGTCTTTGCTGTCTCAAATAATTTTTAGTGTGTTCTACAAAAAATACAGTAATTAGAAACCCCAAAAATATTATTTCTTGTGTTTTAAACAGTTAAACTGTTTCATTATATCAAACAGTAAAAGCTGTCTGATGTAGGGAACCTAATATATCCAATCACTACCCAGCAGGAGTTGCCATTTATTATTTATTTTATTAAACAAAAAAAGATATAAGGTAGTTAGCAAGATATTGAGAGATATCATGAAGTAGCATTGGAATACTATAGAAAAAATACATAAGTAAATACATGTTCAAATAAAAAAAGCCATGATCCTATTTGTAATTTTAAGTTAAAATTTACTAAAAATTTTGTAATTCCCAAAGATATTTTACTATGAAATTCTGTGTTATCTATAGTATTGTTTCCCCTTCAACAGTCCTCCCACAAAGAGCTGTGTATCTCCACAAATGTTTCTGATTAAACTACAAAAGTGTTATAACTAATTTTACATTTAACGAAAACTTCTGAGGAAAATTTTTACTTGGCTCAAAGCGTCATAAATTTGAAATAGATAAATGTGGTATCAACTATTTTCCTCCAATGGAAAACTAAAATATGAGATGTAGTCAAAGGGAATACATTTTTGCCAGTATCGTTTTCATTAGCACACTGGAATTGAGTTCAGGCAGGTCAGCCTGAATATATTCAAAAATTATGGAGGAGGTAATTATAACTGTATGAATAGCTAGGTAGTGCAAATAGATACAAAAAGAGGCAGCCACGTAATACTTTTAAATATAGTTAACAAGTTTATTCGCTACAGTGAGGACCAAATTTTCATAAATAAATTTGACTTCAGGTTTTTTAGATTAATATTAGAAATATTAGAAATCTAAGACATTTAAAATTAATTAACTGTTTGGCTTCCTTCAACAGTAAAGACCCCCCTTTTTTTTAAAAAAAGTAACTTTTCAAATGGCTCTTCCATTTCTGTTTTCAGAAGAGAGATGTCACTCCTGAAACTCAAGCATTTCCCTCCCTGGCCATGATGATGACTAGGTCAGATGCAGATAACCAGTTGTTAAATGTCTAAGTAAGGAAGTGCATCGTCCTTTTTCTTCTACTCTTGTCAGCTGCAACAATTTAGCCAGATGCTGGCAAGCTTAAGTCCTGGCAACTTGTATATGGTCTGTACAGGTCTGTGTGGAAAAGGTGTCTGGAAATAATAACTGGAGCATGGTGAACAGCTGAGCAAAGAAAAATTGCATGTGTAGATCTCATCCATTATTTACAAGGCTCATAGATTTCTTGTATGTAGTGAACTGACACCTGACCTTCATTCATTTATGCCTTTTAAAAAATATCAGTATATTGATAATAAATAAATCAACTAATTCAATTGCAAATTGTGGGAGTTCTCCGCTCTCTAGGTCGAATCCAAAACTCAGGCAGCAATCACATCAAGTGGAGATTCCTTGTTCACCATAGACTAAATGAAAAGTTGTTCCCATTACATCAAATTTTTTTCTGTTATGATTCAAGTCATTATTTAGTTCCTCCTTTTTGTGGAACAGCTTCCCTCATCCCTTCAGATAGAGGAAAACATTTACTTTATTAATTTCAATGCAAATTAATTGGTTTTCTTTTTTTTTTATCTTCACTAAAAATAAGGTATAATTTTAAATAGTCATATGATCCAAAACTAAAACTGTTTCTATATCAAAGAGATAAAATGTGATGCTTCAGCCTTTCAAAACTAATTTAAGAACAAAACTGAAATGTAAAATTCAAAAAAATAAATATTTCTTTACAAATTATTTGGGGTTTGAAAAATTGACAGTTTCAGAGAAAAAAAATCTGAAAATTTTCTGACCTTTTTTAGTCCTGTTTGCTGCACGTACTGGTGTATGCAATGAGCCTATATGTCTGTGAAGAGGAAGATTATTTCCTAGCTCATGTTAGCACAGTGACACTAAATTAGTGGGCAGCAAATTCTTCACCTTGCTTATCTTCCTCTTATGTAGAAATCCATGA
The DNA here is from genome assembly GCA_013397115.1 of Edolisoma coerulescens. Classification (NCBI taxonomy): domain Eukaryota; kingdom Metazoa; phylum Chordata; class Aves; order Passeriformes; family Campephagidae; genus Edolisoma; species Edolisoma coerulescens. Next base: position 729,220 of record VWZW01002784.1, read on the forward strand.
TACTCAGGGTACTTTTATTTGTGAGTTCCCAGATGATTATTTTGATGCCATAGTTTTGAGGTTTTTACATATCCTAAGATTATTTTAATTATCTTCATCCTATTTTTTTTTCTTTTTAAACCACAATATATGTTTATCTCTGTCTCTTCTGGTATTTAGAATGAAGTAAATAAGTAAATCATTTCACATCAAGATGTCAGTCAAATACACAAAGGTCTTGAAGCTATACTGGCACCTTCAACCTTTCAACATTGACTCTGATTTACTCAAGAATTCAATCCTAAGAAATCAATACATTCACCAAAGCAAATGGATTCTTACAGAAAAAAAAAACCCCAAACAGTTTATTTCTCATGAATAAGCATTTTCTGAACAAAGATGTGCTGGTGAAACATTTCTTGTGTTATACAGCCACTAAGGCGTAAACGTCTCTTCTTTTGAGAGAAATAAAAGAGGGGTAGTCTTCATGTGTATAACCAACATTTCAAAAAGCTACATGTGAAAGCAAACAGAAAGTGGATAAAATTGTGTGTAACAACACAAAGGTAAAGCATAGAAGCATAATAAAGTAAAGCTTAATGTACGAGTACAAAAAGCAACAGCAATGTCATTTGTAATTAAAAATGAAATGAATAGTAAAACAAAAATGTTGAAGAAAATATAATGAATAAAAGAATCCAAGCCTGCAATGAAATTCATGCTCTGTAAATGCATTTGCACAATAAGAAACATCTCTTTTCACTTCTTTTCTGTTTTATTATTATTTTAAAATAAGACATAGATATAAAGAAGATTTTTTTTTTCCATGAGGGTGGTGAGGCACTGTAACAGGTTGCCCAGAGAAGTTCTGGATTCCCTGGAAGTGTTTGAGGCCAGGCTGTATGGGGCTTTAAGCAACCTGGTCTGGAGAAAGATGTCCCTGCCCGTGGCAGAATGGTTAGAACTAGATCACGCTGAAGGTCCCTGTCAACACAAACCATTCTGTGATTCTATGATTCTATGCTACATGCAGTGACTCTGAAGACATGGCTGTATGTCTTTATATCAAAAACTTCAGTCAATGTTTTTTTCCTGCCATACAAAACAGGTTAACTCCCTCTGACATTATCTACCTGCATTTAGTAAATGTGAGCTGTTGACAGGGAGTGCAGTTGTAGCACACAATGTCTGCATTTCCTCTTGTTAACAGGAGCTTACTTCTACTCAAATTATAAAGAAAAAAGGCACACATTAGCATAGATAGAAAAAGGACGTTTTGTTTTTCATCTAAGGCATATGGAAGATGTCAAATGTTGAATATTGTATCTTGCTACTGACTACCTAGTTCCTGAAAAATGCACATCACATGGACCACAATGGTTTTTGTATTTTTTATATTGACAATACATGGTCCAAATCTTGTAGATGTAAAGTGATGCCAATAACGTTGTGGTAAATAACAGTCTTGTTCACAAACCTTCCATATATAATACCATAAGGACTGCTTATTACGTTACTACATTTGAAATGGTAAGTTAAAGAAAAATATCATGTGCAAAAATTACCTGCACTCAGCAAAAAAAGGATGGAGCAGAGTGTTCAAGTGTGAACAGGAGACAACAAGGGCATCTGCTTTATAAAGTTAACCAAAGTCCTCATACCCTATACTGGGTGTCTGTGTTACTTTTCTTTGTGCTTTAAATATTTTTATACCGATTGCAGGTTTAAGATGTGTCAACTTTGCATACCAGTATAGGTGTCAAAATCCATATCTTTAAATATACTAACGAGTACTTTTGGAAAAATGAAGGGGGTTGACACATATCATCTGTAACTTAATTTGTTACAGCAAAAACTCTTTAAAAACGTCTCTGTGATTGAGAACAAGAACATTCATTTCTGCATAAAGAGAAGCAATGAAGTTGTCCTGATTATTATAGTCCAATTTAAGAAGCAGTACCCTTGAAATATTTTGACTTAGTGAAGCTTTAATGAGATCAAAAAGTACTGTATCTAGGTCTTGATTATCCTCACAGCATTTTTCTTGGATATGCAGACAGAAAGAGGAATCACACCAATTGTGCTATACTATGCTTAGAATGAAATCACACTCCTTCTGTGTGCGGCATTTTCCGCACATTCATCAGTTCAGCAATTTAGAATCTGTCTAACAGTTATCTTCCTAGATGTAGTTGAGAGCAAACTATGACAATGATTGTCCCAAGAAGAATGATTTTCACTTCCTTTAGACAGATGGATGGGTTTTTTGCAGATGCTGAACATTTGTAGATGTCAGAAGTAGGCTTGTCAAAGCATTGTTTCAGCAAACCTTTTAGATTTTTTTTCTCTTCACAGAAACAAGAACTATTGCATGTGTTTTCAAAGTGTCTGTAAAGCTGCAAAGCGACTCAATATCCCCTACACCCCCATAATTAAGATAAATTGAGATTTTTGTGAGATTAGATAGCAGATTTTAAATACAAAGTCAGATGCAAATACAAAGGCACAGTTTATACTAAGGTTGATAATATAGACACTATTGTGGTCAAAAAGGTAATCTCACTGGAGGGCAGATAAACGCTGATTCTGATATACAAAGAACATAACTTGACTGTTGTTTTGTCTTTGTAGTTTCCTGTTTTGTTGCTAGCTCTTGTTAAGGATTAATAAACAAGTGATTCACAAAAAAATTAATATAAAAAGTTTCTATTTACATTCCTCTTTCCTATAGCATATAAATGCTGAGAAATTTTCTGGAACCTTTTCCAAAGATAACATCTGTTTGTATTAAAATCCACAATTTAACAAGCTTGTTTGAAGGAACCATCTTTGATTTTTTTTCTAGGATTTCCAATTTTTAAGTTGTTTGCATAAACCACTATGGGTGATTACATCACACGGTGACAATGGTTTTATAACAAGCTAATGCTAAACTTGAGTAAAGGTTATGAGTCATGTGTTGATATTTCTGAGCAAGCATTGACATTTGAACTGCAAAACCCAAGCCATACAGATGCTTTTCTGTCAATTCAGTGAAAAGTGTGTTTATCACCAGCTCTCTCCAAGCTGAATATTCTTGGCAGAAATGTTCCACATAATATAGTCACATAGAAACAATATTTTGAGGTTTTTTTTCACTAAATACCTTGTTCATCTGCCTACCATCACAGTCAGAAGATACTGTTGTTCCACAAAACTGTATCTAATGAAGTATTTAACAATTGATTTTCATTCAATATTTTCCATCAACACATCATGCATCATCTAGTAAATCAATTATGTAGTGAGTTATGTTTAATGCCGGTGTACCCCCTTCCTCAAGTCAGATGAGCACTGCAGTCCCTTAAACTAGCTGATGTGGTATAAATGAAGATTACGTGCTGAGATTTCCTACAGACTGAACATGACCAGGCACCACTGACACATTTGACTGCGTATCTAGAAGAAGACTGGCCTTGCAGGGTGGCATGCCTTATTGGCTTTCCTAGAGACACTGCTGGCTGCAGAAGGTCATTCTTCAACAAATGAGGATGCCAGCAACAGTGATATTCACTTGTGCTTATAAAAAAACAATCCAAACTTTAATAATTAGGGTTATTAAATAAATAGGAGAATGACTTAAATTTCTGGATCGTTTAATTCTGTGAAGTTAAAAAATATTCCAGATAAGTGGGACAGATTTTCTAACTGTGTCTGTGGAAAATAATTAAATAAACTTGTTTAAAGAAAGTCACAATGAAAGCTTAGCAAGAATTTTAAATTAATGCATTTTAGATATTTTCAGAAAATAGGTCTTAAGCCCTTGAGGAAACCGCTGTTAGCACCTTTCTCTTTTCAACTCAGTCTGCACTAAACACGATTTGTCACAGTAAGGACTTCAACCATAAAGAGATTCCTTTAAAAAATATAAAACCTCGAATGATCTTTCTGGGTTTTTTAGAAGGGAGGGTGACTTGAAGGCAAGAAAGGTTTTATACATTTGTTTTCAAGTTAAGATTATTTTATTTTTATTTATAATATTGATCTTGAGTTCTGATTCATTCACCCACAGTACTTTGCTGTGTCTGAAGTCCAGAAATGGTAAAACTGTTTATTGCAGATTGTAGCAACCTATATGTCAGAAAGGTGGAAGGAATTTGAGACCAAATTTTCCCTTGAAACCTACTCAAAATAAAAAATAATGTGTTATTCAAATATTTCTTGGTAATAAAAAAAAAGGCTCTGATGGCTTTTGGAGAGCACTAAAATTTCAAACCTTTCTGTACAAGAAAATCACAGAATGGGCACAGCATTACAGTTTATTTTACGCTTACAGAAGAAAAGAAATAAAAGACAAAAAAAGCACCCCTTTTAACACTCAGGGCCAGCCAGCGGATTTAATTTCTACCAAAACACTTTAAATAGTTTCTTGATGGATGAAGTGTGTGTCAGTTACATCAAGCAATTGAAATATTGATGGTATTATTTGGGCAGAAATGTAACCACCACTTTCAATACCCTCATGAAATCTGAATTGCACCAAGGACTTTGTGTGCAAGTGATATATTGACAACTTAGAAATGCAGAAATTAAAAATATCTCATCAATAAATTATTTAAAATTTCATATACTATTCAAAAGCTTTTGTCAAATATGCAGGTAATCACAAAATCAGAAAAACAGATGTATGGAAAAATCTTATTATGTCTATGTCTGCTGCCTTTTCTTTTATTAGTCAGAATGATTCTTACAACAAAATCTTTCATGGAAAGTGTTAAGGTAGAATGCTCATTGGAAGAGACTTTCTCACACCATGAAATCTTATTATTCAAATAAGTTCTATCATGTATTTCCTGATCACATTTTAAACTCAGTGACACAGAAGTTACTCTGCTCGCTGCTTTGTTTTCAGGTGTGCAAAGTAAGACAACAAAGGTGTTGGGTGTTTTGGGTTTTTTTTCTGTAGGAATAAGGGAGAAATTCAAACCTACGATGCCATATCATTTTATAATGCCATATCATTATAAAAGTAAAACAAAAATTATAAAGATCGTTCACTGTAACTAAATAGAATGAACCAATGGGTAATTCTTGAAATTTGACAGTGTGATCTCTAAAGTATTAGATGTTACACCTTATAAAACCACTGTATAGTCACTAATACCTATAGGAATGCTTTGCACATTAACATTCAGTTCTGGAAGATGAGAAAACTAATGCCGATATTTTCTGACAGCAATACATGAGCTGGAGTTTATTGTTGAAAGGGACCAAGGCAGCAGTCTCTAGGTGACCCTGTTTGAGCAAAGGGCCATCTTCATATGAGTCATCTAACCTCAACCATTCTGCCATACACAAACAGTTTTAATTTAGAGACCAGGGTGAATTTAGTAGTGCAACTGTCTGCCTTCTGCATTTTCCTTTCTTCTTCTACCTCACTTGACAACTATTCAGGAACCATCACCCACTGTCCCATCATCATTGTTGGACTGCTTATTGCCAGGCCCTTGTGCACAGCACAGGAATTTCACCACAGGAATTGATAAATTAGGGGTGAAAACCCACCTGCGAGGCCTCAAGACCAAATGTATCTGCACTGGGTGAACAACGGTGGGTTGCAGCCCAGCAGGTTTTCCTTCAGAAAACCTTTACCTCCTCTCTCCCACAGCTTGCTCTCATTAGTCCAGTTGCAAGAACCTATGGGTCCTGCACAGGGGTTATCTGGAGCAGCTCCTGTTTGGTTCTGTCTGGTCCAGCAAGGGTGGAGGAATGGTGGACAGTGAGCTGAACACAAGCCAGCACAAGCCACCCTTTAGCAAAGCAGTCCACGGGTGTGCTGGGCTGCATAAGGAAGGGTCTTGGCAGTGAGGCTTGAAAAATTGCTTGGAACTGAATCTGCCAAGGGATGCCACAGGCAGAAAGGGCTTCTCTAAACTTCTATGTGGCAAAGACCAGGGAAAACATGAGCCCACTGCTGAATAGGGCAGGAGATATGTTGCCTTGGCTTCAGTGATAAGGCAGAGGTGAAAACTCACCTGCAAGGCCACGGGAAGATACCAAAATATCTTGCACATCAGGCTTTCCCTCTTTGGGGCATCTGTTTTCCTAGCTGGGTGACCAACAGTAAATGGCTTCTTGGAACACAGTGACATCACGGAGTGTGACTGTGACATCTCCCCAACCTTGCTGCTCTTCAGCAGCCACAGGCTCTGTCCCTGGCACTCTGTCCAGGACTCCTGCAGGCACACACACAAGGTGAGCAGGCGCCAGAAGGATTGGGGTCTTGCTCTTTAAGCTTTGGCTTGGTAGACAGCAGCAGCTCCAGGGACTGAGCAAAGGCAGCCTTGTCCAGTCTCCTCTCCCATCTGCCCAGTTGTGAGACCCTCTGGGTCCCGCACAGGAACGGTCCTGGGGCTGTGAGTGCCAGGAGGGTGCTGGGGCTTTCCAGCACTGGAGGCATTTTGCCCTTCCCTACTGCGCCTTCAGGTACCCTGTGTTAAGCTGGGTAATATCTGGGAGGCATTAGCGATCTTGGGGGGCTTGGAAACAGCACATCTTTCCCCAGGGGCTCCTGACAGCTCACCAGACCCTGCCCCAGACCTCTCACCCATCTAGCTTGAGCTCTGTGGAGGTATGGAGGAGACCAGGCCTTCCCTTCCTGCTCTCCCTCCCTCTCTACCTCCTGCCATGGAGAAGACCTCCAAAGGGTCTGTCCAACCTCCTTCCAGGTCCCAGTGGGAGCCTTTCCAAGCTAGGGCCACATTGGCTTTCCCTGGTGCACAGGCAGGAGGTTTCCCCAGCACCTCAACATCCAGGGAGGGCTGCTTTCCTGTGGGCAGTGAGGGAAGAAGGCAGGGGTGCAGGGCTGCCCTTGGGGCTGGCTTGCCCACAGGGCACCTGCTGCTTGTGCTGTTGCTGCGGCTGCTGCTTTGAAGCCCAGAAAGTGACCCTTTCAGAAGACCCTTACCATCCCTATCCCACAGCTCACTTGTGCTTTCCTTGCTTTTCCCCTTTGAGGACCAGAGAAGGCCAGGCACCCAGGCACTTTGCATGTCTCCCTGGGCAGGACCAGGTGTGGGTCACTGAGGAAGCCCTGGAGGAGAGACTCTGCTACAAGTGGCAGCATGAGCCAGCTGCCGCCAGCAGTGCCATCGGAAATGGCAGCAGCAGATGGCCTTGCCCTATCTGCCTGGGTGACCTTGAAAATGCCGCCTACATGGAGGTCTGTTGGCATCGCTTTTGCTTCATCTGCATTCGGGAATGGGCCAGGCTGACAAAGACCTGCCCACTGTGCAAGCAGCCCTTCAAGCGACTGCTGCGCATTGTGACAGTGGACAACAACCACGAGGAATATGTGGTTGTCTGGTCTGCCCACCGCCAGAGGAAGGCAGCCAGGATCCAGAGCAGGTCCCCACAGCCGCACTACAACCTGAGTTGCAGGCGTACTGACTCCCAGGCCTCCAGAGGGACAAGGGGGACTGTGGGGACAGACTGACTGCAGATGGATCCAGTAGCTGTGTGGTCCTCGGATGCCACTTGGCTGTAGGCTGCTGCAGCCAGCATTTCTTGTGAGGGAACATCACCGAGGGAACACCACCGCAAGGGAGCACCTGGCCAGCCCTGCTGCTACATCAGACAGCAGGTGCAGCAGCAGGGCTGCCGCAGGCCCCGCAACAGTCTGACCTCTTTCACCTGCAATAAACAGCCAGACGCTTTCAATTTTGAGACGTCTATCATGATTTCAATCATTCTGCTGCAACAGAAGATGCTTCTCTTCTGCTTTCTCTGCTTCCCACTTCCAAGCACCAGGGTAGGGGTGTCCAAAGCCTTTGCCCAGCAGCTGCTCTTGCTGGTGCCTCTGTACTCAAATGTTCCTGGCCATTCTTTAGGTCCTACTCTCAGTCCACCTCTGACAGCAGTGGCTGAAACTCCTACCACCCAAGTCCCCATGGCTGTGGCTGGTGGGCAGGAGGGGGCTTGTTATGTTCTTCTGGCTAAATGTTCTCTGCGAATGGGAGTTCAGAAGCAGTATTAGAGAGTCTGTATTGAAGGGAAGCCTGGACAACCTATTTCCAGCAACAAGTCAGGGGTAAATCCACATGAAGTAGCCTTGGCTATTTTCTCCACCATGAGAAGTCACACACAGATAAAGAAGTGCCCTGAACAACAATGTTTAAGAAAAGATCAATCCACAAACTATCCAAACTCATCTTTATCTATGAGCCATTTTCAAGGGATGGAAACATGCCAGCACTGACAGAGAAACTAAACTGTAAAACACAAGAAGACGCAACGTACAATTCTCCTTGGTTTGCACCTACAAGACTTCCCAAGACATGGACTGCCGTTCAGCATTGGCACTAACCTGGCCAACCCCAGTGACCAAGTCTGAGGCAAGCTGTCCCTGTGGTTTTGTCTGGTCCAGCAACAGCCCAGCTCCTTTGCTCTCTGAGCCAGGCATGTGCCAAACCAGCTCTGCAGATGGGATCCTGGGGGACAGCAAACAGCAAAAGACCATGTTCTCTGTACAGGACAAGAAGAAAAGGACTCTGAGGAAGACTACTGGAGACAACTTGTCAATGGAAAGGTGCAAGGTGAGGGCCCGGAGCAGATCTCTGCAGCAGGGCTCCAACTGGCATGTTGAGAAGCTGATGTCAGGTTCTCTACAGCAGTGCCTGGTGGTAGAATGAGAGGCAGTGGGCCTCACCTGACATGAGACAAGTTCATACTAGAGATGAGGGGCAACCTTCTTCCCTATGGAGACTTTCCAGAGAGGAGCAGGGCGCCTAGAGAGGCTTTGCTGTCTGCATCCTTGGGGGTTTTCAAGACCAGGTTGGGGAAAGCCATCAACTGCATCATCACACTTTCTGGCTGAGCAGGGGTGTCACCTCCTGGTGTCCTTTCCAACCTGAATTTTACAATGAGCCTATGATTTTCCTTTTCTCTTTTCATTCTGCTTCCTCCCACATCTGGTTGGAGCCAGATGGAGATAGTTTAAAAAATATATATTTAACTCATAATGAAAGTACTCAAAAATAGATGTAGTGGTTCAGATCAAGGTATACATCCAGTCAAGACTTCATTTTCAGCAATGTTCACTATTAACTCTCTAGGAAATAATAAAAATCAACAAGATATTTTTCCCTCAGATTTTCCAGGCTCCAATTATTGTCTGCAGTGGAGATTTTTAAACATGATCTGTTACTCAGTAACTCCACAATGCATCCCTCTGAAAAATATTTTTCCAGAATTCCTGCAGAATCTTGTAAAAATTCTGGCAACCATAATATAAGTCATTTGAAGAAAAGCCTTCTTGGGTTTGTTTGAATCTGCCCAAAATTATTTTTTTGGGCCTCATTTCTACAGCAAAATACTTTGTTGTAAGGTGATTCCTGTACTTGATCTCCAACTGCTTGTGCCCCACCCTAATGCTTACTAAAGTATTTACTCTCAGTGTATTTATTTGAACAAGCAACTAGTGAAGAACTGTACATTTTATTTTCAGGAGCAGCTGAGGGAGCAGGGGCTGGTCAGCCTGGAAAAAAGGAGGCTCTTGGGAGGCCTTATCGCTCTTTACAACTGCCTGAAAGGAGGTTGTACCCAGGTGCAAGTTGGCCTCTTCTCCCAGACAGCTGGTGACAGGATGAGAGGACATGACACCACGGGAGGTTCACATTGGATATAAGGAAGAATTTCTTCATGGATAAGGTTGTTAAGCATTGGAATGGACTTCAAGGGAGGTGGTGGAGTCATCATCCCTGGAGGTGTTCCAAGATACAACTGGACATGGCACTTAGTGCTATAGTCTGTTTGACATGGCGGTGATTGGCCAAAGGTTGGATTCAGTGATCTTGGACGTCTTTTCCATCCTAAGTGACTCTGTGATTCTGATTTCTACCAATTAGCAACTGATAGAAATAAGGGAAAAAAAATAAATGTTTTCTGTTTATTAAATGAAAGGTGTCTTTCTTAGGAATATTGCAAGGTAAATACTTCATCATCTTACTGTCTACTTACTGCAGGGTCTGCCAGAGAGTAACAGGGAAGACATCGTCTTTCCTAAAAAAGTCACATTTTATGATGCATAGATTTGAGAGAATCAGACCTGCAAATATGGAGAAATTACACTAAATATATTTTTGCTTTTTTCAGCATAAAATGTTGTACTACAGTGTATGGTTTCAACAGTGTTGCTGCCAATTCAAACTTCAGCAGTGATTTGGACTTGTTATAAACTGTAGAACCACAGATGCAATAGCCTAGATATTTGATGTTATTTCAAAGTTGTATTAACACGTATCTCACTCTCTAAGTTTACTGACTAACACATAGTTGGAAGTGGATTTGATCAAACATATCATCAAAAAAGTTACATCTCATTTCTTGTATAAGAAATCTCCTAACAAAAAGTAATTTTGCCAAAATCTTTAACAAGCAAGTGCTAAGGTCTACAAAAGAAATATCTTCTCAGCCCACCACTGGTTTTTACTGTCAGACCTGAGACTATATAAGCTTATTATCCAGGGACAATATTTTCTTAGAGTTTTTTCTAACAATTTTAAAGTTTGGGATTAGAACCTGAAAAACCCCACAAACAAACTCCCGCAAACAAAAATTATGCTTCTCAAAACAACATTAACCTGGAAATGGTTGCATTTGATTTTTTTTTTTACTATAGAAAGGAAGAGGAAAATTAATTTTAATTACACTGAAATGTTTGTACTTGAACCCACACACACCACATAAGACAGTAGACTCCCAGTGATACAATCAACATATTGTGATAATGTGCTATGCCTTGGTAAGAATGCTCAAATAACTTCTTCACACATGTGGTCATGAAGAGTACTGGTATTTTTGTGTACAGGTCTCTCAATATGCAACAGGCTGACCAACAGTTAAAATGCTATCAGTCATATGAAGGAGCTTGTAGAAACCTTGTTTCCCACCTTTTAATTTTTATTTCATTTAGAAAACAGAGCAAAATCTTTAGAGCTGAGAGAACTTCATAGTTGGAACACACCACGAAAAAATCAACTTAGATTATACAAATCTGTTAATAAAATCACAGAATAGCCCAGGTTGGAAGGCTTCTGTAAATATCATCTGCTCCAATCTTTTGTGGGAAAGGGAGACTAGAAGAGTTTATCTAGCATCACCTGAGGGGGTTGTTCCAGTGAATGATGGTTCTCACTACAAAAAGCCTCTCCCAGTGCAACTTGTACTCATTGCCTTTGTTTTTTCTGCATGGCTCCTTGTGAAGAGAGATCCTTCTCTTTGTAACTGCCCTTTGAGTCCTGGAATACTGTGACGATGTCCCTCATGAGCCTTCTCCACTGAGATGAGATCTAGGTCCTTCAGTGTTTCCTTGCAGGTCAGGTTCTCCAGCTCTTTGATCATTGTGTCTCTCCTTTGGACATTCTCCAGTCTGTCTGCATTTTTCTTCAGCTGTGAAAACCAGAACTGAACACAATACTCCAGATGAGGCCTGACGAGCACTGAGTGGAAAGATAACAATTTTAACTCTGCTAGTAATGCCCCTCTGAATGCAGCCTGGGAGGCAGTTTTTTGACCTGACCCATCAATTTAGCCCCAAAAAATCCACCAAATAACAATCAAATAATTGTTTTCTTTTCTTTCTCTAATGTTAGAGAACAGATATAGAGTTATCAATTTCAGTCTTACTATGCTAACTTCTTTCATCCCTCTCATTTATCTGAGACACTCAAATTACAAATAAGGGTTCCATCATTATGCTAAAAGGTCTAGGCAGGTCTGCTGTATGATGATTATTCTTACAATATCAAACCTGGCTGGAGCAGCTGTGACTAAAAGTAGTTTTATAAAAGCCAAAAGGTTTCCTGAGAGGTATATTGGTTTCAATGAATTTTTCAAAGGAAAGTTTTCTGCAGTCAAGAGCTTCCTGGTCACCTCTACTGAGAAAGAGTAAGGAAAAGAGATGAATTAAAAACCTCAGGTATTATATTGAAAAAAAATCAATTTTTGACAGAATTCCATTGTCAAAAGAACATTTGTGGGCATTCCAATGTGGAATAGAAACAAAGTTTAAGGTTTTAAAAGTTCTTTTTCTGCCAAGCTCTCTACCACATTTGATGACACTTACTGAGAACCATCATTTCCAGAACATCCATTCGTGGTTCAGTGAAACCATTCTCTTATGCTGTGGACTGTCTCGAGACACAAAGAATTACCTATACTTTGATACCTATAACTAAAAACTACATAATAACTGAAAGTGAGTACAGGAAATAAACTATGAATTTCATATTAAACGTTATTTATATACTGTTAGCAAGGAAAACAGCATAATAATCCTCAGTCATTGCTACATTCTGGGGTTCACTTCAAGCTCTAATGCAGAAAAAAAAAAGGCAAAGTTTCACAGCCCAAGATTTATGCCCACTGTTACCTAGCAAAGTGATATGATTTAACAATTCTGAGAAAATATTTAGAAGACTATTTCCACTACAATTCTGAGAAAATATTCAGAAGAATATTTCCAATTTAATATTATAGTACATGCTTTTGATGTACAGATTCACACGGAGCCTTACAGGTGTAGGGGATTTGATGAGCTGCAACTAAGTAAACTGAGGGAATTGAACAAGGTCATTGCAAAAGCACTCCATAGTTTTTTAAAAGAACAAGTCTCTGCTGACTGAGGAAAGGCAAATGCTTTACCCACCTTCATAAAAGGGGCAAACTCACCAACCTGGGAAATCATAGAAGCGTCCATTTTATTCTGTCCAGCAGTAAATTGCCTCTAATCAACCTGATTGTCTTCTATGATAAAGAGATTGGAAACATGATTGAAGAGAGAGAAGGGTATATCATTTACCTCGTCTGACTGAAGGGAAAGCAGGGGGTATAATTTACCCCAGCTTTGTTACTCTTTCAACAATGGCTCCTATAATATTGTTGTATCCAGGTTAGGAAGGCCCATTCGAGGTTTGGATTGATGGGCCAGACGGCTACACAACCCATCTGTTTGGATGACTGGACACAGAGGGTAGTGGTTGATGAGTTCTACTCTACCCAGAGACCAGTAGCAAGTGGAGTAATGCAGAAATCTACCCTGTGAGACCAATCTTATCTAACAAGTTCGTAACTGATGAGGTGACAGAGTGCAGTCTCATCAAGCTTTCAAATGACATCAAACTGGGGTAACTGGTCCATATGCTCAAGGGCAGGGCAAAGGGACCTGCACAGGCTGGAAGTATGGGCCACAAGGAATCTCACAAAGCACAAGGACAAATTGAAAATGCTACACTTGGGAAGGAAGAGCTCCTTGAAGTGGCACCAACAGAGGACTGAGGACAGCTCTCGCAGACAGCAAGCAGTGCATGAGCAAGCAGTGCTCTATCGCCAAGAGCCAGCAGTCTCCTAAACTCTATTTACAGGAGCTGAGACAACACATACAGGGACTGATAGTTAGTTTTGGTCAGTCCAGCAGAGGTAATACATTGCTAAACAGGAAGAAGCTCAAAGGTAGAGCAAAATCTAAATATCTTTTACCTCATAAAGGTTCATAAAGGGCCAAAGTCTAATCTGCACAACATGGCTGGTCTGTCAGCATGCAGCGCCACATGCTGTGCTTGACTAACTCTTATTATCCTATACTTACTGCTTTATAGTGTGAGTGTAAAGCCCCCAAATTGATAAGGGTAAAAATTGTTCCATAAAAGTTAAATTACTGTAAAAGCTAACTTTTTCTGGGAAATGGCTCTAATGGGATTAATGACAGAAATGCTGTGAGAAATTCTTTGTGCTTTATTTCTAGCAGGCAACTGGGACTTGATTGATTCTTGTGGCACCACTGAACAGACTCCCCAGCATTACCTCACAGAAGAGTGTCAGAGCTCTCCTCCACCATGGAGTCTGCAGCAGGATCTGCAGGGAGTCAGGCACTGGCACAGCTGGCACNTTCTTTACATAGTACTCTTAAGGCCCATCCTTTGAACTAAAATTGTTTTGATGTGACTGTGGGGAGTAAGGAGGAGGACTAGTCCTAAGCAAAATGCATACTTCCAATGTAGCTCAACTTTGTGTAAGACAATAAGAAATTAAAGAAAAATAAAAACAATCTGAAACCTTATTATAGTGCAATTATGCTAATGCATAACTTCAAAGACCTGCTTGTGAGTTTATGTAGAATGGTTATAAAGTATGCAAAAATAAATGGGAAGTTAGCTGCTTCTCTCTCTTTTCTGAGACTATGCTTGTTTCATTATCAACTTTTTTCCCTCCACAGCACATTTTATAGCCAAAGTGTGATTGCATTAAGAATTTTAGCCTCATTTGCATAATGCTAATAGCACAAAGGCAGGTTTGCTTAACTATCCATACAGGAATGGGATTGCTGCAGCTCTGGAAGAAATGGATCCACTTGTTAAAATAAAAAAAAAGTAGCTGATACTAGACTGTCAGCCAGAAACTGATTTTGCTGCTAATGCAAACAGTTTTATTATCTCAACTAAGCAGACATGTGTCATTAATTCAAAAGAAAACAATCGTCTACCTCATGATGCTTTTATTGTACATTGGGATGGGGAGTATTACCGAAATAATATAACAGGACTTNATGGAATCCTGCGGCCAGGCATGGAAGGGAGGAAGGGAGAGAGGAAAGGAGGAAAGGAGGAAGGGAGGAGG